>JALMQS010000187.1:24084027-24126167 GCA_024734495.1 Forficula auricularia
AAGAGAGCGTAACGACCATACGAGAACAATTACAGAAGGTTAGTGCGGACCGATACGCTCTCTCACTCGTGGGACCCATAGCGAATATAGATTTAAGTGAGGAGGTCGGTAACATGAAAGCCAACTTTGTACGAATCGAGAACATTGTCACACATTTGGGTGAAATGATACCCCCGTCGCGGACAAAACGTGGGCTAGTGAACTTGGGGGGACGCGTGTTGAAATTCATTTTTGGTACTTTAGATTCAGACGATTTGGGCGAAATTGACGCTCGTCTGAATTCATTAAATGAAGCACAAGACGAAATTGGGCACTATTTGGGCGATCAACTCACAGCTCTAGACCATATCGACCGGAAAACAGAAGAGAATTTCGATCAAATTCAGAGGAATGCTCGGGCGTTGATTGACCTGGCACAACTTTTAGACAAAAACTTAAATAATTCTTACTCGCGACAAGACGCCATGGAGCGCTATGTTAATGGAGCTCTGAACATTATTGTATGCGTTGAGCGCCTGGGGTGGTCAGTGCGGTCTGTACAAGGTTGGTTGACGGACGTCCTCGGGATCATTCAGTCAGCGGCATCGGGTAGACTGGATGCAAGGCTGATTGATCCCTCGTTACTATTAGATATAATGACTACTGTAAGCCCGGGATTGCCAACCGGACTGGGGTGGGTAACCCCTTTAGAATTAAGGAATATGTTTGTTTATTATAGTCTATCTAGTGTTAAGGTATACAGTGCAGTGCGTGCGTTGCGTGTGGTTGTGACGGTTCCCTTAAAGGACGTGAGACAATCGGGTGAACTCTTTCGGGTCCACAACCTTCCAGTGACGCGGGGCGTTCTACGAACTCGAGTGCGGCTGGAACATGAGTGGTTCGTTACTACGTTTGATCGCCAGGAATTCGTTCTACTGAACCAAGACTACGTGAACAACTGCAAGGGAACTGATCCATTAGTCTGTTCAGCTCCGGTACCCTTTACAACGCTGGCCCAGCCCAGCTGCTTGAGTGCCATCTACTTTAGACGAACTACTGACGTACAAACCTTATGTCAGTGGGACGTCCTGCTGGGGCAGATCCATGACCAGTGGGAGCCTTCCTACTTGGGCTCCCACTGGTACTACAGTCTAGCCAAACCAAGCGAGGCACGGTTACAGTGTCGGGAAGGGACGAATGAGTTTAGCCACCGAGATGTCAACCTGGCGACGAGTGGCTACCTCGAGCTTCCCGACGAGTGCGAACTGCGAACCACCCATCATGTTCTGATGACTCGAGGGAATACACTAACTCTACACCGGACCACACTGGCCCCGCCATATTTCCCGCGTGAAGCAGACTCTACAGTCGCACATTCACCACAGGGCTCAGTAGCGGATCTCAGCCAAGGAATACGAAGCCTGGAGGAGGTTCGGGAGGGCCTAGGGCGACGTTCGATGGAAGTACCCCTGACATTACTCCACGAAGAATTGACCCGTATACAACAACGAAGGCACCATCGGTACATAGCGACAGCAGCCGGCGCGGGTGTACCAACCCTAGTGGTGATATTCGGCATTGCGTATTATTGGTGGCGGCGCAGAACTCACGATATTGACAACAATGAGACTGAGGAGGGGTTGGGTGAGCCGGAACCAGTAGCGTCTTAAGGGGAACCGAACACTGATCCGTGAGTGTGAAGTGTAGATATGTGAAGTGTAAAAATAAGTGAATTATTAGTTTATATGACGCATGAGTCATCCTACCGGGCGAACTGTAAAAGGATGTCTATGCCCAAGGGCATAGACATCTTTTAGAAAACCGGGAAGGATGTAAGGGTTAACAAATATATTTAGTATAAATATAACAAAAAGACTAAGTTAGTTTGAATGAGTAATAGACTGGATAAACTGCTGAGCTAGCAAGCAGACAGCCAGGCGCCTGGCAGTTCTAAGCTATCTAAATAGAAGGATCGGGGAGAAGGAGTGGGACAGAGAGAGATAGATGCGGCGGCGGCCGCCGCTCGTTGGTGTGTGTTGGTATTGGTAAAGACGGCAGCAGGCGGCAGCGGCTGGCGGACCAGAGTTGGTTTGGACGGGTGTGTGTTAGCAGCTGTGAAAAGAGAGAGGACGAGGCCGCCCTGTGAGCTATGTGCACCGAGAGGATGATAGCGTTGATGGTGTTGTGTGAGTAAGCTGGCCAGCGAATAGATTAAGTTATATATAATTCATAGATTTAAGTATTGTACCAAACGTAGATTTAAAAATGATATAATCAATGTCAATATAAGTAATTAATTGTAAACATCGGTTCGATTATCAATCAAATTAAATATTATTTTAAATTAAAATATAATCTTTGTCCTCATTTGTGTTAAGTGAACCTATGGTGAAATTAAATATCCTTTTAAATATAATGTTTTGCCCCTAATGAGACCCCCTTTCAGGTCTGACGGAAATCCAGCCCTACAAATTTATTTCTTTTAATGAACTTGAAATATGAGATAAAATTTTAAAATTGAAAATAAAGTTCTATGTGTGTGTGTGGTGGGGCGCGTCTCTGCCCCCCCCCCCCGCTTGGACAATTCGATCGCGACACACTTTCGAGATAAAAAGTAGATCTTATATACATTGGGCACCTTATATACATTCTCCCCCCCCCCCCATAAAAAATTCCTGGATCCGCCCTTGAATACGAGCTTTTCGAGCATGCCTTCGGCACGGCCTCGAAGCTCGGCCCTCCAGGCTGGTGCCCTGGCGGGAAAAATTTTATTCCTCTTAAAAAACCACACTCCAAATGTATACCTGTAAACTCCCGAAAATTCATACTCTCTTAAAAGTTTCGCCTCATTTTCGTCCTGACACAGCTACAGAAATGAGGCTCTAGTCATGAATCTGGAAGTATTTTTTTTTTATAATCTAGAGGGTTGTGATATTTTTTGTGTGGAAATAGATTTATTTTAAATATTTAAAAGAGATCAGGTGTTGTTTGGCTGCTCCACTATTGCCATGCGTGTCTTAAGTCGTTTCTTTTTGTGAAAATCAAAAAATAAGAATAACAAAATTTAGATTTTTAAAAAATTATAAAAAAGTGGAAAATTATTAAAAAATAAACAAATAATATATAAAATATAAATCAAATAAGATGTGATTAATTTCTTCTTCTATGCGCAAAGAAAAGCGAATTGAATATTTAATTTTTGAGTGGTGAAGGGGGGGAGAAATAATTATCAATATAAATATTTAATGTTTCTTAATTTAAAATCAATTGGAGTCTTTCATTTCAAAATTCGAGTTAAAATTACAATTATATTTCAAATTTGCCGCAAATATATTGACGGCATCAGCGCTCCCTGTCGGATGCATTACGTGAGCATTGTTGCAAATTAATCTAGGCCATTATATACATAATAAGAACATATATAAATTATAAACAAAACAATTTGGAAATGTCAAATAAATAAGTCGAGAAAATAGTACCTAATTTTAATTAAACGTATTCTTTCTAATTTAAATGACAATTTATGGATACTATATTTTTAATTTAAATTATTTTCTTGAAACTTTCCTGGTCTTGAATTTAATTAATTTACCGTAGATGTCAAATACTTGTTCCTACTTTCAATGCTTTGATAGAGATAAAAAAATAATTAATTCCTATCCGACCACTGAGGGACATCGCACTCTCTTTATTTGAAAATCGCAAACCATCAATTCTTACCCGACCACCGAGGGACACCACAGCCTCCTCATCTTGCTTATCCAAAAATAAGAAGAAAGTATTAAATAACAATTTCTTCTAACTTATTATTTTATAATAATGTTTTTACTTTACCATACAGGGTATGGTCAAGTATTGTAATTGTGCATGAAAAAGTGGACTTTTCCTTCTTTTTTTTTTTCGAAATATCTCAAAAACGGCTTAAACTATTCCGATTAAATAAATTGAGCGAAACCATGGCATTTCGCTCTACAAAAAAGCCCTAATAAGTGAACATCGAAAAAATTATATTTTTCGAAATAATAATTTTTTGTCAAAATGTCTGTTAGTTTGTTAGTTAGTCAGTGCGTTACCAAATTTTGTGGACGAGCTAGCTCAAAAACTAGTGTGAATATCGAAACCAAATTTCACACGTAGTTTTGGTCCATTGAGATTAAGAGCTGATTAGATTTTGGTGTATATGCCCAAAATTAAGGGGGGGGGGGCGAGGGGGGTTAAAAATTAAAAATCTAGGCCATTTGACCAAACTCAACCAAATTTTGTGTACATAAGGACCCCAGAAGACTAAAAATGCAAAAAATAACCGCCCAAAATGAGGGGGTGGGGGTAAAAATAAAAAATCCAGGCCGTTTGAGCAAACTCAACCAAATTTTGTATACATAATCAGTGGACCCCCAGAAGTCTAAAAATGCAAAAACTAACCGCCCAAAATGGGGAGGGGGGGTGTATGGTCAAAAATTAAAAATCTAGGACATTTGAGCAAACTCAACCAAAAATTTTGTATACATAATCAGTGGGACCCAAGAAGTCTAAAAATGCAAAAACTACCCTCCCCCTCCCCTACATGATTATAAATAATTTTATTAAATATTAAATATAAGTGAGGGGCCAGGTTGTTTGTTAAAGTCAAGTGGATGGCCACGTCAGAACACGTCAGCTTATTTTATTTTACCCTTGTATATTTTAAGCCTTATAAGTAAAAAAAGTTTACAAATAAACGAATTTTTTATTTGTAAAAGATTATAGTTTAAAAGGTTTGATTATTCGCATTTAAGTAATACAATATTTATTTTTATCAAACAGAGCACACTCTCTTTGATTTACAGATCTATTTTACATTCTCATTATAAAGATTAACTATTTTAATAAAGTTGTTGGGAGAAGAAACCAATCGACTTGATTGGGGAATAATGGAATTGAAATAATTATCGGAAAAAGAGGTTTTTTTATCTAATTAGATTTTTCCTCTTATTAAAAACAAGGACTAAAGATGAATAAGGACACTCGATGGTGGAGAAGTAATCTCCGGAATCGAAGCAAAAATACAATGTATATATTAATTAATGTAAAATAATTGGTTTAATAAAATTTATAAAAATAAAGTTGTTGCAGGGAAATAAGGACAATATCTTATGCAAATAAATTTTATTTTTTGCCAACATTTCGTCAACTTTGTGGACTTCCTCAGGGCTCAAATAAATTAACTTCCTTGCATATATGTCATTTTATCAATATCTTTAAGATATTTTAAGATTTAAAAAATAAAATATTTTCAATCTGTTTGATGACTGGCCTGATATGTTTGCTAAGAAGGAATATTGATAAAATGACAAATATGCAAGAAAGTTAATTTATTTGAGCCCTGAGGAAGTCAACAAAGTTGACGAAACGTTGGCAAAAAATGAAAATTATTTGAATAAGATATTGTCCTTTTTCCCTAAAACAACTTTATTAATTTAATCGATGGACAGAATTAATCAAAATAATTAACTATTTTATACTTTACGAGCTGCTCCAGGCTTGCCCTTTACAGCTCAGGCCTCCGGAGTAGGTGGCCCTGGCGGGCGAGCATCTCGGCATGTGATAATTAGGTCTGTAATATATATTTGTAATATTTTGCCCCTCCTTCGCCCCACGCACTCATTTTTGCTATTGATTTTTACAGCATACATTTTATATAGTCTTAAAAACTAACATTACAAAATTTGATCAAGATCGGAGATAGTTTTAATTTTTGCCCCCATTCACATTTTGGATAGTTGAGGGGGGGGGGGGCGGGGGTCGGATTACAAAAAATTTTGAAATTATTTTTTAGATATTTGCAAATTAATAATCCACAGTTTTCTAAAGAATAAATGTACTAAAAAGCTAAAAATTTCTATAATTCCCCCCCTCCTTTCGCCCCCATAAAGTCAATTTTGATAGTTGATTTTTACAGGAATAGTTTCTTAAAGTAATAAAGAATAACTCTACAAAATTTGATCAAGTTAGGAGAGAGTTTTAATTTTTGCCCCCACTCACATTTTGGATAGCTGGGAGTCGAATTTCAAAAAATCCTCAAATTTCTTATTAGATATTTGTATTTAGAATTTTATTAAGTAAAAATCAAGTAGATATCTTAATTGAAAATGCATAATTAGTGTATACACATTGCAAAGATACTTTACCCCTTTTGACCCCTTTAGGGGTCGAATTTCAAAAAATCCTGAAATCAGTTTTTAGATATTTTAATTTAGTATTTTTACAAGTAAAAAGCAAGTAGATATTTTATCGTCCTTAAGAGATATTGCATAATCAGTGAAAACACACTTTGACCCCTTTGACTCCCTTAGGGTCGAATTTCGAAAAATCCTTTCTTAGTGAGCCCCTATGTCATAGATGTAATATCCTCTCCAAATTTCATGTTTCTATGTCCAGTGGTTCTGGCTGTTTTGATTATGAGTGAGTGAGTGAGTGAGTGAGTGAGTGAGTGAGTCTATCGGGCAAAGAATTTTATATATATAGATAAAGCTCAAAAATATAATTGTTTCAATCAGTGAGCAGCACAAATCAGTCTTGAAAACATAAATTGAAGTTCTTCAAGAGGGTGGCAGATTTGAAATTTGATACAAGTACAAAATTTTATATATTACCTAAATTTCCAATAGCTGTCCGGCCCGGCGGACCCTCCATACAGCTGTTGCCAATAAAAAAAATTAAAAAATACTAAATTAAATAAATTTTTAAATAATCAGTAGAGATTGTGGTGTTGGTGCAAGGTGAAACATCTTTAATAAAGATAAGAGTAAATAGATATTTTATTTAATATGGATTTACTATGAGTTAAGGATACTGGGTCACTTATTTCACATTAATTTTTTAATTTTAATGTGAAATAAGTGACCCAATATCCTTAACTCATAGTAAATCCATATTAAATAAAATTTTTAAATATTTATTTTTAGTTACGTATAAGTTCGCATGGCGTCTGCTAGACTCCATAAATGCAAATTTACAAATAACCAAGGGCGTATCCAGGGGGGACCGCTACCCCATAGAGGCCCGTGCCTGGCGGGAGGTGCAACACGTGCGCCGCACGCAGAGGCCAAAAAACGGCGGCCAAATCGACAGGGAATTTATAACAATTTTTTTTTTTTTTTTTTTATTTTAATGAACTTAAAATATGAGATATGAAATTTGTAAAAAAAATTTGAAAAAAAAAACATTTTTTTTTTTTTTAAATTTTAAAATTGAAAATAAAGTTCTATGTGTGTGTGGGGGGAGCGGCGTCTCTTACCCCCCCCCCCCCCTATACATTCTCCCCCCCCCATAAAAAATTCCTGGATCCGCTCTTGCAAATAGCCTCTTCCTGAAATGATTCTAACTCATTTTTGATGATTTCTAAGTAATTGTATTTAATTTATAGAGAGATAGATAAAAGAACAAGTAAGCAAGTCAATTTTTTTATAAACAGTGAACAAAAGAAATGCCCCTGGCGTCTCTGAGACGTCGCGCGACCACTTAAAAATACACAAACATTTTGAGACCATAATTAATTAAAAATTGAATTGATAATTAGGCCAAAGTAAATGTTGACACACATTTCTCTTTAATTAATTATCCCAGATCTAAAAACAAGTGTTTTTCTTTTGTTAAACATTTTTTTATCTAATGTCCTTTCGTTCAAACACTTCATTTAATTAGTTGAAGAAAAAACATTTAGCTCTCTTAAAAGACAATAATACTAATAGGTAGTTAAGACAATACAAACCCACTAGACACGCAGATGGAGCTCGTTAAGACAATATTCCACTAGAAATGAAGAGCGAGTAGAACTATCCCCTGGAGTTTAGAAATATCTAAAAATAAAATAAAAATCTATTAAAACTTGGCTTGGAATCTGATTGTTTGCTAGTAGTGCTCTAATTGGCTCCGACATCAAACTAATTGGTCATTGTTTATTATTTATTATTTATATATTGTTGTTATCAATAAATTACTGTTTATTATTTATATATTGTTGTTATCAATAAATAATATTGGGAACCTTAGGAAGGAAAGTAAATGCGTGGCTTAAAATTTGGCCGCCTGGTGGTCAAAAGACGAACTAGAGAATGAAGGATTGTCGAATCAGCTGATGCATCCAAGTACACATTACTTTTATTTTTATGAGGAGAGAATTCCATGTTTATAAAGATATTTATATACGTATACCTATATATTGTTTATAAAACCAAACTTAATATTTAGTTGTTTTAAGGCTTATTCATTTGAATTGAAAATTAAAACTTTGTTTTCATTGAGATTGCAATAATCATATGGTTATTTATCCTTCATCGTCTAGTTCTAACTTTGACCACCAGATAGCGTCGAATCGAAACCAAATTTCACACGTAGTTTTGGTCCATTGAGATTAAGAGCTGAATAGATTTTGGTGCATATCGACCCAAAATTAAGGGGGATGGAGGGGGGGTTAAAAATTAAAAATCTAGGCCCTTGTACCAAACTCAACCAAATTTTGTATACATAATCAGTGGGGCCCCAGAAGTCTAAAAATGCAAAAACTAACCGCCCAAAAAGGTGGGGCGGGGGATGTAGGGTCAAAAAATGTAAATCTTGACCATTTACCAAACTCAACCAAATTTTATAAACATAATCAGTGAGACCCCAGAAGTCTAAAAATGCAAAAACTAACCGCCAAAAATGGGGGGTATAGGGTGCTGGAGGTGGGGTGCAGTGGGGGAGGGGGTCCAGGGGGCGTGTACTATATATATTTGTATTATTTTTATCAGAATTTTAAATTAAAAATAATATTATTATATAGCTTTTAACTGAAGCAAAGCATTGCTCGGTGGCTCCAGGTACTAATTATTATATTTTCAAAAAAAAATTAAATCGAACCATATGAGTTTTGTATGATAACACAAAACATCAAAATTAAGTGTAAATAAAATGCCAGATAGCGAATCGTGCCTTTTGTGTATAATACCAAGTAATTTTGTAGCTCAATGTGTAAGGGCTAGCCGCCTTAAGGTGATTTGGTCGATTTCACTAGCCGCCCTTAAGGTGATTTGGTCGATTTCATAAACTTGCTATTCATTCCAGTTAATTATACGAACGTAATAGGAAGCCAAGTGAACCGATCTGAGTAAGGGAATTCTTGCATCTAACGGAAGGTGGGACAGAGAGGGAGAGATGCGGCGACGACGGCCGCTCGTTGGTGTGTGTTGGTATGGGTGTGAGAGGCCGGCTCGCCGGGAGAGGCAGACGCTACTGAGACAGATTGGAAGGCGGTTGTGCATTGAAGCCGACTTGCGAGCTGAGAAATGAGAGCGGGTGCACTATGGTTTCGTGAGTAGCTGGCCAGCGAGTAGATTAAGTTATATATAATTCATAGATTTAAGTATTGTACCAAACGTAGATTTAAGAATGATATAATCAATGTCGATATAAGCAATATCTTGTAAACACCTATTCGATTATCAATCAAATTAAATATTATTTTAAATTAAAATATAATCTTTGTCCTCATTTGTATATTTGTATTAAGTGAACCAATGCTGAAATTAAATATCCTTTTGAATATAATGTTTTATCCCCAACGCAGCCCCATTTCGGGTCACACAGGAGTCTAGCACTACAAATTGGTGTCGAGGTGTGGGGTAAACGATTTTAAAATTTTCAAAGTGCAATTTGGGGTAAATAATTGTGAAAAGGGAAATTTTGAAAATTTTGAAATCGGGCACTCGCTCGACTCAGTCGAGAGTGCCGCCCGCGAATGATTGGGAAAAAGTTTAATATATATAGAAGGGAATTTTTAAGGGCCAATTTCTGAAAAATTTGGGAAATAAGAATTTGAGAAAAATTTAAAGTGCATAAATTGGAAAACAAAAGTTTATGATATATAGGAGAGAATTCGGGCCGAATTTCGGGGAAGGTTTAAGGAGAAAATTTTAAGAGATAATTTTGAGTCATTTCTGAGATAAATTTTTGAGTCATCTTTGAGCAAAATTTTGAGCCATTTTTGAGCGAAATTTTGCACAAATTTTTGAGTCATTTTTGAGCAAAATTTTGGGCAAAATTTTTGAGCCATTTTGAGCAAATTTTTGAGCCACTTTTGGGCAAAAATTTTGAGCCATTTTTGAGCCATTTTGAGCAAAAATTTCTGAGTCATTTTTGAGCAAAAATTTCTCGAGTCATTTTTGAGCAAATTTTTGAGTCGTTTTTGAGCAAAATTTTGAGCAAATTTTTGAGCCATTTTGAGCAAATTTTTGAGTCATTTTTCAGCAAAAATTTTGAGCCATTTTTGAGCCATTTTGAGCAGAAATTTTGAGCCATTTTCAGGAAAAAATTTTGAGTCATTTTTGGGAAAAATTTTTGAGGCATTTTTTTTGAGCAAAAATTTTGAGCATTTTTGAACAAACTTTTCAAGTCATTTTTGAGCGAATTTTTGAGTCATTTTTGGGGGCAAATTTTGAGTCGTTTTGAGCAAAAAATTTTGAGCCATTTTGAGTAGAGGTTTTGAGCCATTTTCAGGCAAAAATTTTGAGTCATTTTGAGAAAATTTTTTTGAGGCATTTTTGAGCCATTTTTGAGCTATTTATTTTGACCATGGAACAAAATATTTTAGACCTACAGGCCCAGGTAGCGGAGCTGGCCACACAGCTCCAACTATGTAACCGACCTGCCGCACCAGCGGAGGTTATAGTTCATAGGGACCCAAATTTCGGGGTGCTGGAGAGTTTGGCGGATTGGTCGGGAACGGGGGATGTGGAGATATTCCTCGGGAAATTCGAGCGGTTAGCTCGCATTGGGGGCATTCAGGAGGCGCAATGGAGGGAGGTGGTAGAGTGGAAGTTGGAAGGGGCAGCCCATCGCACCGTCACGGAACTACCGACTACCACCACGTGGGGGAGGTGAAGAACCGCCTCAGAGAGCGGTTCCTCACTGAAAAACCGATCCAGGAACGATTTTTGAGGGCGTTGCAGATGCGGCAGGAGCCTCGGGAGAAGGCATGGGATTTCCTGGAACGCCTCCGCGAAGCTATGAAAGGGCCAGAGTGGGGAGGTACGGGGATCACCGTACTCTCCCGGTTCCTGGAGGGAATGGCGGGGGAAATGGGGAAGTATGTCAGATTAGCGGCACCCACAACAGAGGAGGCAGCCCTTCAGATAGCCCGGCGGTGGGAACAGGAACTCCAACGGGAGGGGCCTGGGGATAGCTTGGCCGCACTTCGCGGGGAGCCGTCTCAATCGAGGACAGCAGCCGGGCGCCCCCGTATAAAATGTTATACCTGTGGGAAAGAGGGACATATAGCCCGTTCCTGTTTCATGAAACAGGAACCCCACAGTTCTCCATCTGGAGGAGGAGGAGAAAGGGCAAGCGGGGTCAGACCCCGAGGCTGCTACAGATGTGGGAAAGAGGGACATATGATCCGAAACTGCCCTCAAATCCCTCGAGTGAAATACGTGGCGGAGGGAAAGGAAGGTAGAAATTCCCCCGAATTGAACCCAAAAGGTTAAGGGCCCACCTCTCCCCAAGGGTGAGCCCGCAGAGAGAGAGACCGTTTCTTGTGACGGCTGTCAGGGGAGGGGCAGCAAGAGCCACGAGAGTCGCGATGACGATCGGCGGCGTCAAGCGGGTGATGTTGGTGGACACGGGAGCTGAACTGTCGATACTCCGAGCTCCGATCGGGAAGGTGTCCCTCGAGCCATATTCCCGGCCGGCGTGCGGAGTGACAGGAGTCCTATTGCCCATTCGCGGGCGACAGATGCTCCGGGTGGCCGTTGACGATATCTCGTTGGTGCATCCCTTCGTCATATGCGACATTAACATCGCCGAGGACGGTCTTTTGGGGATTGACGTCTTGACCGCTTTGGGAGCGGTCGTAGATCTGAAGAAAGGGAACTGTCGGTGGGAAGGGAGTAGTGGGCAGAGAGACCAAGGAGCTACCGACTCAGGAATCGAAGAGGGAAAATACCCACATGGGGAGGATTCTTCTCGAGTTCGCCCTGCTAACGGAAAGGACACCGAGGAACTGGCCGTGAGCGGCGCCCCGGTGACCATCCGAGGAGGGGAAGGGAGGTCCTGTAGGGGTGAGAGGCCGGTGCCCGGCCCTCGGAGTGGAAGGAAGAGGAAGACCAAAAATAAAGTGTCTCACCCTACCAAAGGTGGTAACCCCGAGGAAATAGCCGTGAGCGGCGCCTCGGTGACCATCCGAGGTGGGGAAGAGAGGTCCTGTAAGGGTGAAGGGCCGGTGCCCGGCCCTCGGAACGAAAGGAAGAGGAGGACCGAAAGTAAAGTGTCTCGCCCTACCAACGGTGGTGGCCCCGAGGAACTAGCCGTGAGCGGCGCCCCGGTGACCATCCGAGGAGGGGAAGGGAGGTCCTCCAGGAGTGGAGTGTCGGACACTCGGACGGCTGTCGCGGAAGGGGACAGCGGGAGAGAAGGTCGGGCAACCTGCCCGCGGAGGGTAGTCAGACCCAGTTGGTCGGAAGTCGGGGTATGGGGAAGGACGAAGGATCAGGAGGAAGGGGTGGTAGAAGGGGATGGCGATCCCCGGGAGCAGGAGAGAGAACCGCTCCGGGTTCGAGCCATATCTCGAACAGTGATTCCCGGGTACTCCGAAGTGGTTATCTGGGGAGAGGTGCAAGGAACGGGTGAAGGTCTCGAGTTAGTTCTTGAACCTGTCACATTGGCCCAGCCCACCCTTCGTGTGGGAAGGACACTGGTGAAAGTGGTCGAGGGGAAGGTGCCGGTGAGGCTAGCGAATTTGTCCTACCGAGCCGAAGTAATAGACGGAAGAGAAGATTTAGCCCAGGGGGCCCTGGTCGCCACGGAGGAGCAGACTAGGGTGTGTCACGTAACAACCCGGAACACAGAGTCGGATGGGACACTACTATCAATGATTAGGGAAAAAACGCAACACCTGTCGGAGGAACGGAGGAGACAGGTGGAGACCCTACTGAAAGAATATTATCACCTTATGTATGAAGAGGGAAAGACGGGTCTCGGTTGTGCCGTGGGGGTGTCCCACCGAATCGTGACGGGCGACGCCGCCCCCATATATAAGAAACCGTACAGAGTACCTCATGCGTTAAGACCGGAAGTGGAGAAACAAATAAAAAAAATGAAGGAGGAGGGAGTAATCACTGACTCCGACTCCCCGTGGTCCGCACCAGTGGTCCTAGTACCTAAGAAGAGTGCGGACGGAAGGATTAAATACCGATTCTGTACAGATTTCAGGGCTCTAAACCAGGTAACCAAAGTACCGGTGTACCCTATCCCGAACATAACGGAAACATTAGAATCCTTGGGGAAGGCTAGGTACTTTTCAACGCTTGACCTAGCTAGCGGTTATCATCAAATCCCCGTGGATCCCGGAGACCAAGAGAAAACAGCCTTCTCGACCTTCATGGGGCATTATGAGTATACCAGAATGCCCTTTGGGTTGGCCGGAGCCCCGGCCACGTTTCAAAGGCTGATGGATCGGGTTCTGGCTGGAATAAAAGGGACTGAATGCTACGTATATTTAGATGACGTAGTTATTTTCGGGGAAACTTTCGAAGAACACCTAGGCCGATTGAGGAATGTTTTGAGTTGTTTGAAAACAGCCCAATTGAAAATCCAGTTGGAAAAATGTAACTTCGTAGTCCAGGAAGTAGCCTACCTAGGACATGTGGTAGGTAGGAACGGAGTAAGACCAGATCCCAAGACTGTGGAGGCCATCCGAACATACCCGGTACCAAAGAACGAGAAAGACGTACAGAAGTTCCTGGGGTTAGCTGGCTGGTATAGAAGGTTCATACCAGACTATGCGGCCAAGGCTAAACCCTTGACAGAACTAACGCGGAAGGATCATCCGTTTCAGTGGGAGGAGGCCCAGGAGAAAGCATTTCAGACGTTAACCAAGTACTTGTGTAGCGACTCCGTGTTGATTTACCCCGACTTTTCGGAACCATTTATATTGGCGACCGACGCCTCCGGAGTGGCCTTGGGTGCCGTGCTTTCCCAAAAGCGGGACGGTTATGATAGGCCTATTGCCTATGCCAGCCGGAGTCTCAACGCAGCAGAAAGGAACTACACGGTTACGGAGCAGGAGTTACTGGCAGTGATATGGGCCACAAAGCAGTTCCGCTGCTACTTGTACGGGCGCCGCTTTACCCTGATCACGGACCATGCAGCCCTGCGATGGATGCTGAGCATCAAGGATCCGTCATCACGGCTGACGCGATGGGCACTAAGACTAGAAGAATACAAGTATGACGTAATCCACCGTCCGGGACGACTGCATAAAAACGCCGATGCGTTAAGTAGGGCAGTCAACACACTCAAGTTTAAGGATTTAGCAGGGGGACCGAGCAGGGGAGGGAAGCCCTCGACATTAGATCCCTCGAAATGTAAACACGAGCATCAAATAAGGGGAGTAAGAGTCGACCTGGGAACTAATGATCGGGAACACTGGATAGTGGAACAAGAGAAAGATCCTATATGTCAATTATGGGAACAGCAAGGGAAGGCCTCTAAATTGTCAGATGGATGTCTATATGTAAACGTAGGAGGCGACAACGATCGTCATAGTTTAGTGGTCCCTCGGAGTAAGGTAATCGAGGTGATAAGGGCTAATCATGACCTCCCCTCTTCTGGTCATAGAGGAGCACGAGGGACGGCCGATCGAATACGTTTGCGCTACATATGGGACAGCATAGATCGAGACGTCAAGGACTATGTGCAAAAGTGTCGAATATGTGCCGAAATAAAGACCCCAACGAAATTGGCAGCCCCGGTACAACCGCATGTACGACCAACACGGCCATTCGAAATAATAGCTCTCGATATTGTGGGACCTCTGGCGAAGACTCTCCGTGGGAACGTATACATCCTCACGATCCTCGATCACTTCACTCGATATGTCGAAGCAATCCCATTGCCTAGCCAAAGAGCCCCACGAGTAGTTCGCGCCTTAGTGGAGGAAGTGTTCAGCCGCCACGGAATACCAGAGATCATTCTAACTGACCAGGGACGGAATTTTACCTCTGGGGTAATGAAGACGCTGTGTGAGCAACTGCACATCAAGAAGGCTCAAACGACCGCATACCACCCCGAGGCGAACGGGCGGCTGGAGCGGGTCCATCGTACACTAGTTACAATGATGAAACCCTGGGTGAGACCAGATGGGAAGGACTGGGACGTGTGGCTACCCTTCGCTCTCATGGCATATAGGGGAGGACCACATCGTGCTACGGGATTTACGCCGAATTTACTTACCTTCGGCAGGGAGGTGAATACACTGGAAGAAATGAATGGCCCCACAGATGAAGCCCAGCTCGAGATGTGGGACCGGCTAAGGACAATGCAGGAACAACTAGAGAAAATACACCACAGAGCCATGGAAGAGTCGGTGAAAGCCACCTCGACGTCGAGAGAACAACGAAATCGTGGGCGACAACTACGAAATCTTCAAGTTGGAGATTACGTATACGTCCATTCGCCCGCCCTCCAGGCGAACGCAGCACGGAAGTTCCATAGGCCGTGGAAAGGACCCTACATCATTGTTTCAAAGATCTCTGACGTCGTGTTCGGCATCCGGTGGACCTCACAGAAAATAGTATACATCCATATAAACCGACTAAAGAAAGTGAAACTTAGTGGAACCCCTCGCCCAGCACAACTGAGGGAGCATAAAGGGAACTTGCTCCTAGCGCCCCCTTCATATATTATTGCCCATTGTATCTCAGCGGACTGGAAGATGTCACGGGGCCTAGCCAGACAAGTGAAGCTGAGATACCCCCGACACAAACTGGAAAGGAGAGACTGTGATAAAGTCGGAGACGTAGTTATCCAGTACCACCCGGAACGGATAATTATGCATCTCATTACGAAAACTCGTTATTTCGAGAAACCGACCCCCTCTAGCCTCAGCACGTGTTTGGAAAGAATGCGAGAGTTAGCACAGGAGAAAGGGTTCACGGATATCGCGATTCCCCGTCTTGGGTGCGGGCTAGACGAGATGAGTTGGGGGCAGGTGAGAGAAATGCTTAGCGAGACCTTCAAAGAAACACCGATCATAGTACATGTATATACGCCTGAACTGGAACATATCGGGGAAGTACCGGAGCTGGACTCAGACGAAGCCGACTCCTGGGACGGTGAACTAACCGATGAAAGAAGCCCAGACTTTGTGACCCCACGGTCCGAATATCTACCCATTACGGGCACCGGAGGGGCGCCAGGTGAAGAGCGACCTCGGACCGATCCACCGGGACCCAGCCCCCGGGGTGGGGGAGGTTGGAAGATGGAACCCAATAGTTCTTGGGAACCACAAAGTATGGAAGCGGGTAGCCCCGTTGGCCTGGCGGAGACAGAGGAATTGGGAAGCGGTGAGGAAGGAGTAGAGGGAAATTCTGAGGAAGAGGAAGGCCAGCCGGGTAGGCTGGAGACAGAGGAGGTGAGAAGTGGTGAGGTAGAAGGGGAAGAGAATAGCAATGTAGAAGGGGAAGAAAACAGTGGTGAGATAGAAGGGGAGGAAGACAATAATGTCGGGCAAGAAGTAACATCACAAAGGGAAGTGGGCCCCAGCAGAGAGTTATTTCCAATTGCGAGTCCTTCAGGAACCCCTACGTCACCCCGGGAACCACCCGTAAATACATCTAGTGGGGATCAGAAAGCGGGGCCCCCACAGAATAATGCAGGAACTAGGGGACGAGGGAGACCTCCCGGGAGACCTCCTAAACGAAAAATTTTTAACTTCATGAGAAAGTCGTAGGTCTGGGTGGGGCGTCGAAAGGAAAGTTTTGTTAAACTTTGAAGCTAGGGCGATGACACCGTGGGACCTGTGGCGGGGCTCGCCTAGAACGAGTTGGTGCCGTGGAAGGGAAGGTATCGGTCATCAGAAGGCAGTTAAATGCGTTAGGAGATGACCGATACGCTCCCTTCTACGCGAAATTGATTTCCCCTTTGTACTAGTGGATGTTAAGACCAGTGAAATCGCGAGATTACCTACTGTACTCCAGAGGGTAGTCTTTATAGAATTAAGTCTATATATAAGTCTATGCTATGTTAGTGTTACGGTTATGAGTACGGAGATGTCTTGCAGTGGTGGTGTTGCTTCCCCTAAAAGAACATAAACTGAAGTGACGAGATTTTGAGTGCATAACCCCCAGTGATACAGGCCCCTACGAACTCGAGTCATGTCGCCGTACCAGTGGTTCGCAGTTGGACAGGACTTCCCTCACCTGCGCTCCTGCACCCGGGCTTCATAGAACAATGGCGACTAATCGAACCGTTGGTCTTGTGACACCCATACTCTAGCGCAACCGACTTGTATAAGTGCGGTATTTTCTTCTATTATGCCGAGGGACCAGTGACGTCAAACCACCCTGTCAGTGGGAGGTACTCCTGTGAAAGCTGCTTGATCCACGGGGGCCATCCCACTCCGGCTCTCGCTGGTATCATGGTTTCGATAGCTTTAAGGAGGTTCACCTATGCTGTTAGACGCCGGCCTTCGAACTCAACTCAGGTGGTCAACAGGGCGACCACCGGTATCATCTAACTACGAGGAGAGTGCGGGTATGGACCAACGTCATATGTTCCGGTGCAGGGGTTCGAGGTGGTAACAGAAGTCAGTAACGGCGAGGGGTGAATGACTGATACTACAGGCCGACCTGCAGTCACTCCAGCAGGTTAGGAACATTAAGTGCGTGTTCTTGTCCACGAATGGGGGTTCCCCTGTCGACGTATTAGTACAGGAGAGTGAGTAGTAGTTAGCACAGAACTACGGGTAGGGGAAGCATACCACTAAAGGAATCGAACATTGACATTTGTGTTGTGACGTATTCAGTGTAGATATAAGTGAACATCTAGTGTATTATTAGATTAGTAAAATGACGATCAGTTTCGCATGAGTCACCCTCCCGGGCGAACTGTAAAAGGATGTCTGTGCCCAAGGGCATAGACATCTTTTTGAAAATCGGGAGGGATGTAAGGGCTAGCCGCCCTTAAGGTGATTTGGTCGATTTCACTAGCCGCCCTTAAGGTGATTTGGTCGATTTCATAAACTTGCTATTCATTCCAGTTAATTATACGAACGTAATAGGAAGCCAAGTGAACCGATCTGAGTAAGGGAATTCTTGCATCTAACGGAAGGTGGGACAGAGAGGGAGAGATGCGGTGCGACGACGGCCGCTCGTTGGTGTGTGTGTTGGTATGGGGGTGAGAGGCCGGCTCTCGCCGGGAGAGTGCAGACGCTACTGAGAGAGATTGGAAGGCGGTTGCAGTATTGAAGCTGACTTGCGAGCTGAGAAAGGAGGAGCGGGTGCACTATGGTTTCGTGAGTAGCTGGCCAGCGAGTAGATTAAGTTATATATAATTCATAGATTTAAGTACATTGTACCAAACGTAGATTTAAGAATGATATAATCAATGTCGATATAAGCAATATCTTGTAAACACCTATTCGATTATCAATCAAATTAAATATTATTTTAAATTAAAATATAATCTTTGTCCTCATTTGTATATTTGTATTAAGTGAACCAATGCTGAAATTAAATATCCTTTTGAATATAATGTTTTATCCCTAACGCAGCCCCATTTCGGGTCACATGAGTCCAGCCTTACAATTGTAATGAATTCATTTCTCTTAATTGAATAACATTCTGAGCTCCCTTTGGCTTATTTCCCACTATTAATTTCCGCACCCTCGTTTCTTTCACTTTAAAGACCTGCAATATGAATTTATATGAAGGAAACGAATCCTTCAAAGAGAATAGTGAATGAATCACTTGTTGATGACTATTTTATGACTGGCCATTTATTCTCCTTTTTATCTTTTATATTTACAAGAAATTATGTAGTAATATTATTAATTTCAAATTAAAGAGGTTATGATTTATATGTATTTTATTCCCACTAGACTTGCTGTTAACTCAATGTATTGAAAAAAACTTCGAATATTCAAAATATATCATTTCCAAAATCACTTTATCAGTAACTTTATTAAAATATTATTTTTAACATATTTTTCCAATTTTATTCTTTTCATTATTTATTTAGCAAATTGTTACCATGACTGTGGTCAAGCTTCGCCTCAGCCGACACCTAGTTTAGGGTTCACAACGACTTGAAGTGAAACGTTGTGAATGGTACCGCTATTGTACATGTATACGTGCGTTCATAAAGGCTTGGGGTGGTACCCGGCATATGTTTAATGAATGACTAGATGAGGCTCGCAAAACTTTTGCGAACAATTTTTTTTAACTTGTTGCAATCATTGAATTTCTTTCTTATTTCATTGAAAAAATCTTTGATTTCATTGATGTCTAAATCTGAAACTTGTGATCCACATTATATTCTGAATATAGATACTCTGGGTTGAATATTATAAACCAAAAGCTAGTGAACATTTTGGATGATTATTTCAGAATGCAAATAACATATCCCATACTGTAGTATGATCAGCACACACCCCAAAATTGAAATTCTTAAGCTGCATTCAGACTACGCTGACGTTTCGTGTTGACACAGGCTGACGAGAACGTCAGCTGATGTGTTAACGCGATACATCAGCCTAATGTGAATGCGTCTTCACTCGCCGAATCCAGTCGTTTTTAGGGATAATAATCGACCCCTAAAGATGTCAAAAAACTGTAAAATCAAGTCATTTCAGAATGGTTAAATTTGATTTCAGGGCATCCCCAAATACCTACTATTTTATACGAAAGGCAAAACGATAGTCTAGTCCAGTGGTCCCCAAACTAAGCAGGGTCAGAGCTACTATTTTTTTCCAAGTAGAAAAAGTTTCGGCTTATAATTCGTCGAATAAATTTAATCATTCTTTGCAATCATTTGAAATTAAAGTTGTTTATCGGTCTTTATAGATTATTAATTTGAAAGTTTATATTAGGAAAATAAGACAAGTTTTTATGTACGACTTTTTTATTTATCAACTGTCGACTTTGCCGACTTCAGGGCTTCAAATACTCATGTCACACGTTCCGTCTGAATTTTCTTATTATCTTCGTTACCATTGAAGACCATCAGAACAAATTTCAAAAAATATTTAAGTAATATTCACAAAAACAATTTTTCTTTTCTTTTCTTTTTAATATTAACAATTTAATAGATATAAAAACAGAAATAACATATATAGAATGACATATATTTTAATATAGTAGAAAAATTGTAAGCAGACAGTATAAATTTAGTTTATTTAAATTTGAGATTTCCCTTTATGTAAGGACTGCAAGGAGAAAAATATTCTATTCTGGTTCAAAAAACAGGGTTTCCTCATTCTGTATATGTTATTTCTGTTTTATATCTAATGAAATTGTTAATATTAAAAGAAAAGAAAGAAAAATTGTTTATGTGAATGTGCCAAATATTTTTTGAAATTTGTGTTCTGATGGTCTTCCATAAGCAGAACAAGATAATAAGAAAATTTAGACGAATGTGACATGAATATTTGAAGTCCTGAAGAAGTCGGCAAAGTCGACGAAACGTTGGTTGATAAATAAAAAGTCACATATAAAAACTTATCCTTATTTTCCTAATATAAACTTTCAAATTAATACAAATTATGGACGGAAATGATAATAATAATTTATAGATTATATTAAATAAAACAATTTACATTAAAAATTCAATTATTTACTGATGATTATTTATTATCAACTGAAAAAAGAGTTTATCAAATAAATCTCTAAAGTGAATTTCAATAAACATTGACTTTATATACTTTTTTTAAAACATTCCAAAGATAATCAAAATATATTTTAAGTGTTTTATTAAATGTAGGATTGAATAAATGCCATCGTATATTATTCTCGAATTAGCTGTAATCCTTCATATATTTGAATTCCCTAGAAAAGTGTAAAAGTTGAGGGGCTGAGTCAAGAGGGTTAAGGGAGAAACATCGATCGATCCATCTTCTACTAGCCAAATGATCCTAAATCAGTTTCTAAAAAGGCTTCAGCGTGGAAACAATTCCCTTAACGAATATTTAATTTTCTAAGAAGATTTTATCAAATGAATCATTAAAATTCTTCATCAATAAATCATTAAGCAATTTGTGCTTTCACTTATATAGAATAATTAAAGTACACTGGCATCCAAAAACGTAGCAGCCAGGCCCGGTGGAAGCTTGTCTAGATAGGTGGAAGGGTATAGAAACATAAGGTCTTAAAGTATCAATGGAACTCCTAAAAGCCTTCATCAGGACCAATTTGTATAATTTCTTAAATTATTTTCTACATTCATTAAATTTTATCGAGAATTTTATTATAGTTTAATGTCAAATTATTTTATTTTTTATTAAGTAACATGTCTACATTTATTATCTAATCTAACTAAAACAAAGCGACTAATAAAAAGACCATTTTTGTATTATTATTAGATTTGATTACTATTCAATTCAATCAGTTTCTTATTCAAATAGATAATACAACATAATAATATTTCAATTTCATTTATGAGATCTTTCAATAGTTTATTAAACAAAAAAAATAAATAAATAAATAAAAATCAAATATACTCGTAATAATATTAATTAAATAAAATGTTTGTTTTTTTCATAAAAATTGCGAAACAGCGAAGTAGAAGTCAGCATTAACTTTTTCTTTTATAAAGAAAAATATTGTTGAATTTATTAGAAGTTGAGAAGGATTTTTTAGAACTGGTTCTTAAAGAATTGAAGAGCGTACCAAAGTTTATATTCAGAGCGGTGGATTCAAGCCTCTAGAATTCATAGGAATAAAGAAATAAGTGATATATCATATATGAATTAATTGGGTTTATCTCTAATTTAAGCGTTATTGGATGGCTGGATGGCTACAAAGTATAATGAAAAATCCGAATTCGATTTTTCCGAAAAATAAGTTGACGTGTTTTGATGTGGCGATCCACTTGACTTTACCATATACAAATCGGCCCCTCACTTATATTTAATATTTAATAAAATTATTTATAATCATGTAGGGAGGGGGATTAGGATTTTACATTTTTAGACTTCTGGGGTCCCACTGATTATGTATACAAAATTTGGTTGAGTTTGGTAAATGGCCAAGATTTTCATTTTTTGACTCACACCCCCCCCCCATTTTGGGCGGTTAATTTTTGCATTTTTAGACTTCTGGGGGTCCCATTGATTATGTATACAAAATTTTGGTTGAGTTTCGAACAAGAGCCTATATTTTCATTTTTTGTCCCCCCCCTCGCCCGTTTTGGGCGGTTACTTTTTGCATTTGTAGACTTCTGGGGTCCCACTGATTATGTATACAAAATTTGGGTTGAGTTTGCTCAAATACTCCTAGATTTTTTATTTTTAACCCTCCTCCTTAATTTTGGGTCGATATGCACCAAAATCTAATCAGCTCTTAATCTCAATGGACCAAAACTACGTGTGAAATTTGGTTTCGATATTCACACTAGTTTTTGAGCTAGTCATCCACAAAAAAATTCTGTTAACGCACAGACTAACTAAATAGACAAACAGACGTTTTGACAAAACAATTATTCTGAAAAATATAATTTTTTCGATGTTCTTTTATTATGGCTTTTTTGTAGACCGAAATTCCATGGTTTCGCTCGCTAATTTTTTTAATCAAAATAGTTTCAGCCGTTTTTGAAATATTTCGAAAAAAGAAGGAAAAAAACACTTTTTTCATGCACAATTGCCAATACTTGACCCTGTATGGTAAAGTATATTGATTGAAAATCTTATTAACAACATTTAGAACAGTTAAAATGGAAAATCCTTGAGAAATTAACTATTTTATTCTCAAAATGAATAATGAATTAATAATTCGATTTCCTATTAAGATAATAGAGTGTAAATTAAACTGGGGATTAGGAAGGAAATGATTAATTTCATTGGCATGTTAAGTCATAAACATCTGATTTCGAAAGTTATTTTTTTAATAGAACGGAAATAAATATAACAGGTCTGCAATGAAAAAGTTAATTGAATAATTTTATCTGATTCTTATAGATTTTTGGATGTTGAATCCAAAATTAAATTTATCTTTGGCTTTCCAATCATATTTTTCACAAAACAAGAATTAATGACAGTAAACGATGTATAAATGGGCCCACCCAATTAAGGCATGTGAAAACCTTCTATTTGGTTTTATTCATATTTGTTAAAATTGTTGTTGTAATTGAGTATGCGAATCAGAATATTACTTAATAATACAAACAACTTTTCAAAGTTGAATTTCACACCTGTATTATTAGTATTTTGTTTATATCCATGCTAATTCATTTTATAAATTCGATAAATGAGGAATTCTATTTATTTATTCATTTTAAATAATTTTCTAAAAATGTTTTATAATAAAAACAACAACAACAAATTATTAATTAATTGTTCTGTTTATTTATTTAATATTCTTGAAATTTTGAGGGTTGCTAGTCATCTCATTTTTCATTCGTTCTTATAGATATACCTAACCTAACCTAATACACATCTCTACATTTATTTCAAAAATTTACTATACAGTTTCGGTCACTACTGTAGACCAATTTCGTGCAAGTTTTTTTTTAATGCAATCAAATGCAAGAAGGGGCGCACCAGTAAAGATGCAGCCCCTATGGATCTCGAAAGACTCTTGCATTACCGAATAAAAGGGAAAGTTGATTAAGTGAGAGGGTGGAGACGTAGGTGTTTATGCACTCGGGTTTTGAAGGTTTGAAGATTATAAGTACTGGGAAAGATGGAGGCTGGAAGAGAGTTCCAGTTCCTAGAAGTCATGGGGATATACGTATTGGTGAATGAAGTGGTCCGGCACTTTTCTAATTATAAAGTAAATGTCCTTTTAGTTTCTGGAGATGATTAATATAAACATCTAATTTTTCATTTGTTCTCATAAATAGACATTTGACAACTATTTATTGAAAATTTCATCGCAAACTTTTTTTTATCTATTTTATTCATTTTCGTGGCTTGTGCCCGACGTATGATAAATACGTTTATATTATTAAACTGCACCGGACTGACAAATTTCAACTTTCTAGCTCAAATAATTTGTTCAGAATTATCCAAAAAAATAAAATCGACTTCAAAAAAAAATTAATGTAACAAATAAAAATAATAATAACTCAGTAAAATACACTAAAAGGTATAAAATAATGATCTAATTTAGTTACAATCCAACGAGGATATTACATGAAATCATTCTTTGAAGTCGGTGTCAAATATACCTTTTTATGAATCGCACTCGACGGATCTTACTTATAATGTTTGGCGGGTACGCTCGTTTATAGGTATAGTTTATTTATTTGGCACCGACTTCAAAAAGTGATTTCATGTAAATTTAGTCGTTTAGCTGTAACTAAATTAGATAATTATTTTATACCTTTAGTGCATTTTATTTGATTTTGAGTTCTTATTATTTTATTTGTTGCATTTAATTTTTTTGAAGTGGGTTTTATTTTTTTTTTATAAAAATTATTTTTATTTTTCTTTTTAGTGATGTCATTAATAGTGACTTAAGATAATATTTTGTATGCATCTCGTAAGAGAAAGCGTAGGGCGAATGAATCAGAAAATGATAAAAAATTCAATTCATAAATATAGAAATTCTCTCGAAAATTTCCGGTTTTAAATAACGTTTTATGATTGTTTTTTATAAAAGATTTTATTTATTATAATTTCGATTATTTGCTCATAAGAATTGGAGATTTACGTTATATCATCAGAACTTGACCAAATTATTGACCACCCCTAAGGTACCCCTTTCCAATAAAAAAAGAATCATCGAAAAGTTCTCCGCGAACATACATAAAATAAATAAATAGTTTTAGATATCTTGATCCAAACGCAGAAAGAATCATTCAAATCGGTTCATAAAAACAACGAGGTTATGCCTGAACAAACATAACAAAAAAGGTCCAATACCACGAAAAAAACAGGACCAATCGGAAACTATACTGAACCCAATGCAAAAAAATCATCAAATTCGGTTCACAATTGGCGAAGAAATCATAACATAGATACAAAAAAATCAGTTGAATTTGATAAGCCCTCCTTTTTTGAAGTCGGTTAAAAAGATTGCCAAATCGCTTAAATTTGGGGAAATGTGTTTTCATTCCTCCACGGTTTTTTTATTTTTTCTGAAAAACAGTTCTAACTCTCTAGGTTTTATTTTCGAATGAAAATCTTTTTTTAAAAGGAAATCAATATATATTTCGTTTTTTCTGGAATTGTAATAAAATGGGGGGAGGATCTGTTAGGCAGGCGGATGGTTTGGTCTATGTTTGGTTGGTTGGGACGGCCGTTGAAACAGTTGATGCAGCACCGGGGGCGCGTGCAGGTAGGCTCCACCCTGGTGGCAGCCAGTCGATAGCAGCATCAATAGCGCGAAGACGGCGGCGGCCGAGAGCCAGCCCGAGTCCCGCCGCTTCGGGAAATCAATTGGCTCCCGTCCGTCCGACCCTCCCTCGTGTTTACACTCAACAGCTGTTCGTGATGCCGCCAAAACACCACCCGTACACCTGCCTACTGCCTCTTCTTTGCATCTCGCACATCATTTATATGGAAACAATATTCGCTCTCATTCTTAACAAAACAAATTGACATCTTTAATACCGAACAAAAACAAACTTCCTCAAACTAATCCATTCAGATGCTTGTCAAAAGAAATGAACAAAAAAATATGCTGGCGTGTTTAGCATATTCCACATAACTTCACTTCACTTAGCCCACATTAATAAAAAAACAATTCATAAGAATTTTGCTGGCTTGGTGTGTACTGGATATATTAATTTTTTATTGTTAAAGGATAAATAAATTGAATTGCTTTTTCCAGTAATTTATTATTATTCAAATGGTTAATCCAAATATTTCGAGAGCGCTTTCGGCATCTCTTCCTCAGTGGAAACCACTCTCCCACCAATGTTCCGACCCCATCAGTTTGTACAGAACATTGATAAAAGCTTGATTAAACAACACACACACACACACACACACATATATATATATATATAGGTATATATATATACATATACAAAAAAAATTTGAATTTCATTCGGACTTCATTGTGAATAGATGTAAATAATTGTATATACTCGTATGTTATCTCATTTGAATTTGTATATGTCTATATATATATGTATATGTATATATGTATGTGTGTGTTGTTGTTTTTAAGTTATTATTATTTTATTTGTTGCATTTAATTTTTTTGAAGTCGGTTTTATTTTTTTATAAAAATTATTTTTATTTTTCTCTTTTTAGTGATGTTATTAATAGTGACTTAATATAATACCTTGCATGCATCTCGTAAGAGAAAGCGTCGGGCGAATGAATAAGAAAATGATAATAAAATTCAATTCATAAATATAGAAATTCTCTCGAAACGTTTGAGGGTTTTAAATGAATGTTTTAAGATTTTTTTTTATAAAAGATTTTATTTATTATAATTTCGATTATTTGGTCATCAGAATTGGAGATTTACGTTATTTCGTCATTGATCATATCATCAGAACTTGACTAAATTAATATTGTACTACCCCCAAGGTAGCCTCTTTCCAATAAAAAAGAATTCATTAAAATCGGTTCATAAACGAAGAAGTTATGCCTGAACAAACTATCAAAAACGGTTCAAAACCAATGAAAAAAAACAGAACCCAATGCAAAAAAATCATCAAAATCGGTTCACAATTGGTGGAGATATGAGGTAACATAGACAAAAAAAAAAAAAAAATCAGTCGAATAGAGAACCTCCTCCTTTTTTGAAGTCGGTTAAAAAAAACAATTATTAAAATAAACTTGAAGAAAACAACTTCAAAGATGCGCTAAAAAGATCAAATATATTTTTAAGTCGGTGCCACTTATTCGAAAATAATAATAATGCTTTTAAAAACTTCAAAAGTCAATATATCAGGAGATGCCATCTATCGATCTATTCTATATTCGAGGGGTGAACCGCGACCTAATATCGTGTACACCTACTCCCACATCCACTTTCATTTCCAAGTAGAAGACAATAGATGAAGGGGCATTATCTAATGAATTCCCAAATAATTTCACATAATTCCAAAGACGTATACACCTAAATCCAATCGCGGTTCACCCCTCGACTATAATAATCCGCTTAAACGACAGCGTAATCTGCCTGATTGGCCAAATCCATTGGAAATCACTGATTGGCCATGCTTAGGCAATACGTTAAATAAATATGAGGGATTTCAAAAATCATTTAAAATCTAACATTTTCAAACAAAAATACTACAAAGCTGTTTGCCCTAGAAGAGTCCCCATATCTAAAAGGAGAGATATGACAAAATGCTAATGAGCCCAAAATTTAGTGAAGTTGACTCCCAGCAGTTACTTCCTGACCGCGACGGTGGCAGTTACAGCGAAATAGTACCTTTAGGCTAAGGCCATACTACAAAGAGCCTCGCTTACAGATAACCTAGGAGCTATGCTTGTTGTCAAAATATACAATGGCCATATACAAGGCTCCTAGCTTGGTGACACACCATTCACTTTCGCGTCATCTTTTGATGAGAACAAAACAAGTATGTCACTCTCTAAGCTAAAGAAATTACTGTTGATTGAAAACTCAATTTTTTAATATAAGCACGTTCTTGTCATGTTTGTTTGATGGGTTTCCAAGTGGTTCCCTTTTAAAAACAGGAGCAATTAAAATTTCTTCCATTGTAAAGTCACTAGGCGACTAGCAAAAATAACCAACACACGTCTGTTCGCTACGCTAGTCGTCTGGTGACTAACTAGACACCTACCTAGGCGTGTCGCTTTGAGTTGGAGTGATAGTATCCAATACTTTTGTTTACTAGGATTGGTCACTAAGCGAGTAGCTTGGGTTTGAAAATAAGCGAGGCTCTTTGTGGTATGTCCTTAGTCTTAGCCTTTAGGTGGGTAACAGTCTTAAGATATCATGTGCTGTAGGCAGATATGCCAAGTGTTGGCGTCACCAAATTAGAACCGGCAAACCACGATATACTCTGTCTGTTGCCAGTTCATGTATACAATCACTCTGATTAATTAATTCTTTAATTTTTTCTTCATCCTACCTACCCTATTTGTTGAATTATCAAATAATTTTATTAAGCTAATTTCTAAATTATTGTTTATTCTCCACTAGACTCTGCAGGTGATTCATTCATTTTTTTTTATTATCATATTTAAAAATACCTATAATCTGGAGAAAAGCCGCGCAATATTTTTTTCTGTCTGTGTCTAGAGTTGCCAATTTCAGAATTAAGTCTCGCCTCGGACGATGACTAAAAAACCCCCCAAAAACACCTAAGACCACTTGTCACACCAGAACTCGCTACTGTGCCCAATTGCCTTTCTTTTACCCTAAATTCGTTGATTATCAACATTTTTTGTTTGGCTTAATACTTTAATTCACAAAAAGAAATATAAAATGATTCAAATAAAATTTAAAATTTTAATTAAAATGAAAAAATGGTTAATAAGAGTCTTAATGCAACAGTTCCTAAAATGAAAGAAAAATGTAGTTTAATGGAAAAAAACTAAAAATAAAACGGATTAATAATTTTAAAATAAAAATTATAAACAATTATATTGAAATTCAAAAAAATTATAATTGTATGTAAATAAAAATGCTCATATTTATTCAATATATAGCAAGTAAAAAACAAAAAAACCTTATCAATATGGACATTACTTTATTGGTTACCAATAATTAGAGCTCGTTTTCCCTTGGCTTACACTACCACCCACAGCTAGAGGAGAGCTCATCCTTGTTCTTATCCAATCAGCGAGCTGGGAGAACAAAAAGTATGATGGTGAGAGAAAATCTCACGAAGCGATTTCTCCGGGTTAAACCCGGAGCCCAGAGATAACTCACTGAAACCCCGAGAGGTAGCAACCCTATCTCTGTCATTGCGATATCCACGATATCAAGATTTATCTCCAGCTTACTCTATCTCATCCAGAAAACGTCACAACGCTCCTTGTTCTGTTTTTTTTTTTTTTTTTTTAATGCAATCGAATGCAAGAAGGGGTGCACCAGTAAAGATGTAGCCCCTATGGATCTCGAAAGACCCTTGCATTACCGAAGAGAAGGAAAGAAAGTTTAAGTGAGAGGGTGTAGACGTAGGTGTCTATGCACCCTGGTTTTGAAGGTTTGAAGATCATAGGTGCTGGGAAAGATAGAGGCTGGGAGAGAGTTCCAGTTCCTTTTAAGTCTGGGGACATAGAATTCAAGTGAATGGAAGGGTCCTGCACTTTTCTAATTTGACCGCGAAAGAGTGTTGGGAGTCGGCAAATGTGTGCTGCGTGCAAAGCATGCTTTGGGGGAATTATTGATTTTATCTCATCAGAGCACCTGCCGTGATAGTATCTATAGAAAAGGGAAAGGGCGGAGACATCTCTTCGATGAGCCAGCGAGTCGAGGGAGTCGGTGAGGGTAGACTGTCAATTAGCCTGGATGGCCTGCTTTGAATGCAATTGGCAGGTAGCAAGAGAATATTTTGAGGCTCCTCTCCACAGATGAGAGCCGTATTCGAGATAGGGGCGGATTTGGGCCTTGTAGATGGTGAGAAGTTGTGGGGTTTGTAAAATCGCTTGACCTTGAATAAGAAGCCAATCTTCCTTTGCTGCAGATTTCGCCACAGAGGAGATGTGTTCATTCCAAGACAGGTCAGATGCGACAGAGACGCCCAACATGGATAGGCTGTCACACATTTTCAGGGTATTCAAATCGAAGTGAATATCAGGGAAATCTCTATTTTCGCGCCTAGAAATTAGACAACATTGAGTCTTGTTTGAATTGAAGAAATTCAAATTTTGAGAGCCCGCTTATTCAGTTTGTCTAGGTCGAGAGTAATTGAGGAGGCAATATTGATTCGATTATTCGGGAGAGAGGGTTTGGCCGTGTAGAGTGCTATCGTCGGCGTAACAATGAGTGGGGTTTGCCGTTTGATCAATAAGGTCGTTTATATAAATAAGGAAGAGTGTGGAGGAGATTAGCAGAGCCTTGGGGAACACCAGAGTTTGTGGAGAACGATTCAGAAGATGTTCCATCCACCACAACTTTTATACTTCGGTCGGTCGAAAGTCAATCCATTTGCGAAGTGTTGGTGTGAATCTGTGTGGGTCCATGCTTCTAATTTCGTGATTGCAACTATAGTCGTGTTTCTTGGCATCCCGTTGGAATTGATTGGAGAGCCTAAAGGAGATGCTGGGATCGCGACCCTCTGTCTTTATTAGAAACGCAATTGCTATACCTTTTTTATGATAATGAAGAGAGAAGGAATTACACCAAAAAAGGTGCAAACCCCTAAAGGCCTGCTGGCCCCTCCATCGTGAAAAAGAAGAAGAAAAGAATTTTAAGGTTGGGTGGGGGGTCGAAGGCTGTATCTGTGGATACGGGTCTTAAAGAGTTGAAGGTTATAGCCAGGGAAAGATGGTGGCAGGGAGCGAGTTCCAGTCTCTGGAGTCACCGCAGGGACAAAAGAGTTGGCGAAAAGCGCTTGTTCGACTTTTAACCAATTTGACAGCGAAAGGGTGCTAAGCGTTTGAAAACCGCGTGTTTCTCGCAAAGAGGGCATTAGGGGGGATAATTGATTTTGAAGCCGACCGGAACAAGGAAGACACCGTGCAGGGAAAGGGCAGAAACGGTTCTTCGATGAGCCAGGGTGTCGAGTGAGTTGGTTAGAGCCGGGTCTCCTATTAGTTTAATTGCTCGCTTCTGAATTGCATCCAGTGTAGCAAGAGAATGCTTGGAGGCACTTCCACAGATGAGAGCCATATTCGAGACAGGGACGAATTTGAGCCTTATACAGTATAAGGAGTTGACTGGGAGTATAACATCTTGAGGATATATATTATATAACATTTTGAGGATATAGGTCTATAGGCCATCAATAGTATAAACACAAGTTAGATAATATTCTAAGTTTACATTTTAATTAATAGTTCAAGAGCTTGCGGATTAAGTTTTGGAAAAAATAAATATACATATTTGAAAATTATGTAATTTGTCTTGAAGAAAATCAATAGAACTGTTAAAAAATAATAATAAAACAAAACAAAAAATAAACATCTGAAGTATAGCAATTCTTCCTTCCCTCTGCTGAATTAATACCAAAATCTTGCTTTTGAGTTTTTTCTTAGCCGATATTTATCATTTTGAAAATTATAAATCATCTGATTTGTCGTTTTTGAGTTATTGTTTTTAACTTGTAAATTCCACATAATGTTTTTAATATCTACTCAACAATCAAATTTTATCAAAAAATATTTTGCTCTGAAATTTTTCTCAGTATGGATGACAAACAATCGGACAGAGACTAAATTATTTGATAAGCTTGGAAAAGGAATATTTTTTTTATTGTATGGGCTTTCTAACCTCACGAGATCCATTTCGAAAATGCAGAAAAAATCAAATATGGGAAGATATCGTAAGGTTGCAGCTAATTAGCGAAAACATGTGTTTACATTAATAAACTGCATATCTGTGATAAGTTTGAACTTTCTAACTCAAACTGTTCGCTGACAAATAATTGACAAACTTGTATTAAAATAATTTTTTTTTCTATCCAATTGTTTAATTGAATTCAGAGACTCTAAAAAATGTTCAAATAAAAGCTACTTGGAATTTTATTCTATTATGTTAAAGTTAAAAACTCCAAAAAGTTTTAATTCAGGAATGAATTAATCTGTATTTTTTAACATTATTAAATTCACTCTCCTTTTTCAAAATCCATCAAAGAGTCTTTTACTTACGCCTTAAAGCAATCTGTATATTAAGCAAAAGGGTGATTTAATAGGTTTGTTTGTTTTTAATTCTAGAACATTAGAAACCCTTAAGCAAAGAAAAAAAGAAGGTATGTTGTTTTTTCTGTAGGAAAGTATCGAAATACTTACTTGCTCTCTGATCAGTGGATTTCTGATAAGACAAGATTAGAAATCGATACAAAATCCCGACTTCTAGTTTTATTCATTTGTATTTATTATAGATATATTTTATTGGTTAATTGGAGAAGTGATGGAAGGAAGCCCAAGGACACAAAATACAATTCCGAATAAAAGAAATTTATTCGAAAGTCATTTATTCCTCTTAGAAATCGACGTTTCTAAGGATCTTTCCTCCTTCTTTCAGGGCTTAAAATGGTAATGAACGAAACATACAGGATACTTCCTTCTTCTCTCCTCTAGCAGTACTCGAAATTTTACGTTTCTTAACAGAAGCATTAATAGAATTTTTCCTTTAATTACAGAATAAATATATTTAACCTTAAACTCTGAAGAAAGAGGAAAGATCCTCCGAAACGTCTGTTTTTAAGAGGAAAAAATGACTTTCCATTAAATTTGTTTTATTTGGAATTGTATTTTTTCATTGTTCTTGGGCTGTCTTCCATCACTTCTCACTAAATTTCTACCACTCCAAAGAGAATTTCTTCTAATTTATTGGTATAAATTTAAATTATAATAAAAAATTGACAATTTCAAACTCATAATAAAAAAGTACTATTTTCAAACACCAATATAAAAGACCCAACATTCGATATGTATGACCAATTTATTGGTTCGCATAATTTAATTGATGTATCTGTATTTTTTGTATGTATAACAATACCAATTCACACAATCACATACACACAAACACACACACATTTAAGCAATACAATAACCAATAATTCATGAAATAGAATTATAGCTGAAAACGTGGGACAAAATAAATATATTTTATAAAGGCGAGGTTATGGTTAATAGATTTTTTCACTCTCTCTCTCTCTAGATATATGTATAAGGGAGGTTTAAGAATCCTAATATGGAATGGTTTTATTTTAAATAAATAAACTTTCTTCCAATTCTAGAGATTTTATATAAGTTTGTCTAGGGGTAACGTTTAAGCTTTCCTCAAGCAATTGCTCAAGGCCATTTTCCCTCATCTTTTTTTCCTTTAATTACTGTCTAAATCTAGATTCACAAATAATTTCGCATATGTTTCTTTCACATAAATGAGAATATTACAATGGCCTCGAAAATTTTAATCTAAATTTTCTTGAAAAAAACACTTTTTTGAGTCTTTTTCTGTATTCAATAATACTTTATCTATTTCTCAATTTTTAGCTAAAGATGTAACCACAAGATTTTATTTTTACTTTACCATACAGGGTATGGTCAAGTATTGTAATCGTGCAAGAAAAAGTGTTTTTTTTTTGGTTTTTTCGAAATATCTCAAACGGCTGAAACTATTTTGATAAAAATTGATGAAACCATGGCATTTCGGTCTAGAAAAAGCCCTCTAATAGTGAACATCGAAAAAAATTATATTTTTCGAGATAATAATTGTTTTGTCAAAATGTTCGTTAGTCCGTTAGTGTGTTATTCTGTTAGTCTGTGCGTTACCAAATTTTGTGGACGAGCTAGCTCAAAAACTAGTATGAATATCAAAACGCCAGCCACCTCATCTTCTTCCCATGACTTATAACCTTCAGCTGTTTAAGACCCGTATTCACAGATACCTTCGACCTCTGCCCAGCCCATAAAATTCCCTCTTCTTCTTCTTTTCACGATGGAGGGGCAAACCCAGGCTCTTAGGGGATACACCTTCTTGGTGTAACTCCTTCTCATCATTTTCATTAAAAAAAAAACATCAGCCTCACACGTAGGTTAAATTGAGATTAAGACCTGATTAGATTTTTATGCAAAATTAAGGGGGTTAAATTCAAAATTATAATATTTTCAAAAAAAAAAACAAGAAAAATGAAATATACTATAAAATGAACATATAATAACAAAAAAAAATTTCTGGTTCCAAAATTAGGGGGCGGGGGGGTCAAAAATAAAAATCTAGGCCATTTGAGCAAACTCAACCAAATTTTATACACATAATCAGTGGGCCACTAGAACACTAAAAATGCAAAAACAAACCACCAAAATGGGGGGCTGGGGGTCAAAAAATGAAAATCTAGGCCCTTGGACCAAACTCAACCAAATTTTGTACACATAATCAGTGGGCCACTAGAACACTAAAAATGCAAAAACAAACCACCAAAATGGGGGCTGGGGGTCAAAAAATGAGTAAATCTAGGCCTCTGGACCAAACTCAACCAAATTTTGTACAATATAATCAAAAGGGCTACCAGAAGACTAAAATGCAAAAACCTTATCAGTGGGGGCAGAAAATGAAAATCTAGGCCCTTCTATCGAACTCCACCAGAAGTGTATGGTAAAGTCAAGTGGATGGCCTCATCAGAACGTGTCAATTTATTTTCAATTGTAAACTTTTTTGTTTTACAGAAAACAAAGCTTCTTATATGTAAGTTGTTATCATAATCTTTGTTAAAGAAGCAAGGTTTTAATCATCTTAAAATATTGAAATTTTCTTCTCCGAATTATTTTGCTGGTTTATGGGGATGGATACAAAAAATATTCTGTTATAAAGGATTCTATGAAATTGTGCCAAATGAAAAGAAACCTCTTGACGAACAGCTAGGGTGCTAATCGGTTGATCTCAAGACCAGGATCGATATCCTTCTTTCATTCAACTGACAAAAAATTTCCCAACAATCACTTTTGTTGGAGGTTTTTAACAGGTCTCTGAAAATGTATACGAAATTAGATTAATTACAAGTAAAAAAAATTAAATGAGTAGATTAGATTACTAATCATGCAATTATGGATAAAATGCGGGAAGCTAATTGTCCTGTTATATTCGTATAAAATGTCGGAAATTTAATTTGGTACTTTCAAATAGATCATTAAATAAAGATTTACGAATCTATACCAAAACAAGTGTACTTTATTTTATTAACTCTACTAATAAAACTTCCGCTGTTTCAACGATAACCATGAACGTTGTTAAGGGGGAGGGGCAAGGGGCAGTGCCCCCTACAAAACTCATTCCCCCCCCTAAAAAATAGACAGTATGGAAGAAATTTAGTGTATCACTTATGTATTTCTTATTAAATTATTCCATAACTTCCAAAATTTGTCAATTCTACTAAAAAGTTGGTTGATCTCTAATCGGATTACCGAATTGAAACCTTGTGGTGGCTAATCAGCTGGTCGGGTGTCCCACATAGGAAAACTTCCTTACTTCGCTAATGGTTATTACTAGAACGGGTCTAGTGTACCGAGTCTTGAAAAAGTTTTTACTTTATCCTTCAATTTTTTTGCATAATATAAACCTATTGGCTTTTTAGCCGACTTCACAAAAGGAGGCGGCTCTCAATTCGACTGATTTTTTTTTGTATCTATGTTACCTTTGGATTTCTTCGCCAATTGTGAACCGATTTTTGAATTTAATCTTTTGTATTGGGTTCAGTATAGGTTCCGATTGGTACCATATTAATTTGGTCAAGTTCTGATGATATGATCATTGATAAAATAGCGGAAATCTCCAATTGATATGAGCAAATAATCGAAATTATAATATAAAAATATTATAAAAAAAAACAATATTAAAAAACGTTCATTTAAAACCCGCTAACTTTTCGAAAATTTCTCTATTTATAAATTGAATTTTATTATGATTTGATCCATTTCCTACAAATCTTTCTCTTACGATATGCATGCAAAGGTATTATCTTAAGTCTCCCTATTGTCAACATCACTAAAAAAGAGAAAAAATAAAAATAATTTTTAGAAAAAAATACCAATGCAACAAATAAAAATACAACTCAAAGATCAAATAAAATGCACTAAAAAGGCAAAATAATTATCTAATTTAGCTACTAGTAAAAACGTCGAAATTGTTCCATGAAATCACTTTTTTGAACTCGGTGCTAAACATATACATTTTATGAATCGCACTCAACGAATCATACCTAGTACGTTTGGCCTGTAATGAAGACAACATCGGCAAGATCGCTTATATCTTTAGCACCTAATAAAAGTAATTTCATGTAAAAATTTCTGACGTTTAGTTGTAACTAAATTAGATAATTATTTTATATTTTTAGTGCATTTTATTTGAATTTTTAGTTCTTATTATTTTATTTGTTGAATTTAATTTAATTTCTTGTATAATAAAATTTGCACGCGTCCTTTAATTCTATGTTTTATTCTCCCTCTCTCTCAAACTATCTCTCTATCTACTTTATTAAACGAGCAAAAATTGTATATTTATTTGTTTGTATATATATTTGTTTATATATTTGTATCTTAGTTCTATTTTTTGAAAAACGGGCTTTACCGATTTTGATGAAATTCTCGGTTAGGTTTTTGGGCATAATTTGATCTGTCACGGCCCTAATTAATGACAAAATTGTTTTTTACGGGTTTTTTCGCACTAAATTTAATCATTCTCAGGTAGACAAATCCCATTCTTTAGGGTTCTAAAAAAAGGTTTCCTTTTCTTTATACCCAGGCAGACAATGGGTTGTTTGTTTCATTGTTCTAAAAGGCCTTGAAGAAGTATTGTGATTGTGATTTTATATATTTTGTCTTCTCCTAAACGTTAGAAATATTAATAAACGTTTTATAATTGTTTTATAAAGAACTTTGTTTATTTAATAGAATAAAAAATAATCAAGAATTTATTTAAAATATATTTCGCATGAGCAGGTCTCAATTTTCTGAAAAAAACAACACATTTTGATAGGGTTTGATTTATTAATTGATAATAAAAATGAATCATATGGTTGAATCAAAACAGGTGCAGAAGGTGGGGCGCAGTGGTGGGGAATCAGGGGGTAGGGAGAGGTTTCTGGGTGGGGTCAAGCGGGGGTGGAGGTGGGGGGGCTACATTGGTCGACTATTATATATTTTTGTATTTTTTTAATTTGAAAGCGGCTCTCAAATAAAATCGACCTTTTTATCAGAATTTTAAATTAAAAATAATATTAAAAATAAAGCTTTTAACTGAAGAAGAAGTTACCGAGCATCGCTCGGTGCCTCCAAGTACTTGTTTCTTAAAGTAATAAAGAATAACTCTACAAAATTTGATCAAGATAGGAGAGAGTTTTAATTTTTGCCCCCACTCACATTTTGGATAGTTGGAGTCAGAATTTCAAAAATCCTGAAAATTACTTTTTAGATATTTGTATTTAGAATTTTATTAAGTAAAAATCAGTGATAGTCTTATCGTTCTTAATTGAAAATGTATAATTAGTGTAAACACATTGCAAATATATTTTGCCCTTTTGACCCCTTTAGGGGTCAGAATTTCAAAATCCCGAAATTCAGTTTTGGGATATTTTAATTTAGTATTTTTATAAGTAAAAGCAAGTAGATATTTTATCGTCCTTAAGAGATACTACATAATCAGTGTAGAAACACACTTTGACACCTTTGACCCCCTTAGGGGTCGAATTTCCAAAAATCCTTTCTTAGTGAGCCCCTATGTCATAGATGTTATATCCTCTCCAAATTGCCAGTTGTCAACAATCGTAAAACCTAATATTCTGAATTTTTATAGGCTTGATTTCACAAGATTAAAAAGTCGTTTGTCCTAAAAATTGCCCTTTTACCACTTTTTTACTATATTCTGATCTAAATAAATATAGGTGTAGCACAGTGGCATGCGGTCCATGGATGCTGTGGATACGGCGAATCCCTAAAATTTAGACTTTTCACACCGTGTCATAAAAATCTAATGTTAATTTGAAAAATAACGAAAAATTCTCTGATGCCATAATCAGGGCCGTATTTCTAAATAGGCTAAGTAGGCTGCAATTTATTCAAAAGTTAAAAATAAGTTTTTCAGACATTAATAATATTTTCCGTACGAATTTAAAAATACATCATACTTAAAAATATGTTTTAATCCTTCTACATAGCCTACTTTCTAAAACTAGTAGTAGTCCCAGTACGTACTCTTGTATTATAACTTTCATGTAGTGCAATCTGAAAAAACAAATAGATAACTAATTTGATTATATCATTTATTATATAAACCATTAAAAATTGTAGTTTTATTTCAAACTAAATGAACTTAATGTTTAAAAAAGATGAAAACACTAATGAACTCTTTCCTTTTGTTGTATAAAACAAATGTATTAAGCAATTATATAAGCAATTAAACTAATAGGAGACCCGGCCCTAACTCACTCGACTCCCTGGCTCACCGAAGAAACGTTTCTGCCCTTTCCCTGTACTACAGATACTATCATAGTGTCTGTTCAGTCAAGCTGAAATCAATTATCCTCTTTAAGAGAAACACGCCGTTTTCCAACGCTCAGCACCCCTTCGCTGTCAAATTGGATAAAAATCGAACAAGCGCTTTCGCCAACTCTTTTATTCCTATGACCTTCAGAGACTGGAACTCGCTCCCAACCACGGTCTTCCCCGCGACTTATAACCTTCAGCTGTTTAAGACTAGTATCCACAGATACCCCTTCTGATCTCTACCCAGCCCATAAAAACCCTTTTCTTCTTTTTCACGATGGAGGGGTCCCAGCCCTTTAGAGGATGCACCTTTTTGGTGTAACTCCTCTCATCATTTTCATTAAAAAAATGAACTATAGAGGGGGCGGCAAATGGACTTTAGCCTATAGGCGGCATACTCTTAAATTCGGTCCTGGCCATAATCGATGAAATTTAAAAAATGAAGGGTTCTTTTTGGACAGCATCCGCTGGTTGAAAAATCACCGCCCGCCACTGGTAGGTATATTAAATAGACTATCAATTTTAATTTATTCTAATGAAGTTTTCTTATCATTCAATTTGTCCTTGATTAAACCAACATTTTTTAAATGTTTTATTATCAAATAAACAATAAAGAATTCCATATATTCGATAAACTTTTTTGTTTCTTTTTCTTTTCTTCAAAAGGATATCGATGAGTAGCGAATTTTATTAGTCATCATTAAATCAACAATAATAAAATCACATAAATAGTTTCCAGAATAATATTTCTATGATGAATAAGAAATAAATCATACCTACAGTCCTACATATTATATATTTGTACAGTGAACCAAAATTATATTGAAATACTTTTTTAAATAAAATATAATCAAACTTTAATTTTATTAACTGTGTAGCGTTGACATGGAAAATAAAAACATTTTGATTCAATCGGTTGATATTCACATAAATTAAGTAAACATTTTCACTATTAGATGATTACCATGGTGAGAGTTGAGAGCCATTAACCAGCTTAGTCCAGAATGAATTCTGAAACGGATTATTGTGGTCTCTGTATACTCTACAAGGTGATTATCTTGTGATTAATTACTCCATGTCCTGGGTTTGGGGACTTTATTAACTCCATGTCTGTCATGTTGACATAATAGTTCACCCGCTCAAATTCTGTTTCAATCTATTTATATTTCATCGATATAATTAACAAATCGTATTAAACTTATTGCTTAGTGAATTGCATCTAATTTAAATTACATAAACAACTTAATTATGGACGAACAATTTATTTGTTTAAATGTACTTTAAACGTATTTGTCAAGAAGCAAAATAAACATAATAGACCGGACACAAGCTGAGCACTTCATTAGTGACATGGCTTTAGAGAAAAAGCGTAACACTCAACGTTGCATCTCTTTTTTTGACGAATTCAAAATTGAAAAAACCTCACTTTTCATTTTTTTAATTGCTTATATATGCAAGTTTAGAAACGTAGAGAAAAATAATTTTCAAGCATTAATATTTTCCATGTGTTACAATACCTACGGGTCTTAAAAAAGCCAAATATATGGTAAATATGTTCGTTTTCATGTCAAAATTGTTCAGATTATTGTATGGGCTTTCTAACCTCTCAACTTTCAGTTGAAAAATGCAGAAAAAATCGAATTGTCAAATATGAGAAGATATCGTAAGGTTGCAGCTAATAAGCTGAAAGTATGTGTTTATATTAATAAACTGCATATCTGTGCTAAGTTTCAACTTTCTATCTCAAACTGTTCGCTGACGAAAAATTGTCAAACTAATCTTAAAAGAATTTTTACTTTTGCTCCAATTGTTTAATTGAATTCAGAGGGACCTTAAAACGTGGGTTCAAGTAAAAACTACTTGGAATTTTACTATTAAGTTAAAGTTAAAAAAACTCCAAAAGTTTTAATTCAGGAATGAATTAATCTGTATTTTTTAACATGATTAAATTCACTCTCCTTTTTCAAAATCCATCAAAGAAGCTCCTTTACTTACGCCTTAAAGCAATCTGTATATTAAGCAAAAGGGTGTTTTAATAGGTTTGTTTGTTTTTAATTCTAGAACATTAGAAACCCTTAAGCAAAGAAAAGAAGGTATGTTGTTTTTCTTTTAGGAAAGCAACGAAATACTTACTCTCTGATCAATGGACTTCTGATTAGGTTAGATTAGTAATCGATAAAAAAATCCCGACTTCGAGTTTTATTCATTTGTATTTATTATAGATATTTTATTGGTTAATTGAGAAGTGATGGAAGGCAGCCCAAGGACAATGAAAAAATACAATTTCGAATATAAATTCCGGTTTAAAAACAAAAGATACATAGTGTCAGTATTAAGCTAAATCTCAAACAAAATTAATCTATTTATTTATTTAGCATTGAAGTCTTTTTCGAAAACCGAACAAAAGAACAAAATTGTTATAAATATAGAGAAAGGGTTGAAGGGAGAGAAGTTCCTGTGATTCATTTCATCTTTCACCTTGTAAAAGAAGACATTTTTTTGAGATTACGTATAGATATAAATATAGTACCTGGCACTAGGTACCGATGCTTGGTAATTTTTTACTTTAGTTGAAAACTATATATTCATTTTATTTTTAATTTTAAATTCAGGTAAAACGATCGATTTTAATTTGCAGCCAAAATTAAATTAAATAAATGTATTTTTTGCCAACGTTTTACCTGCTCCGGCCATCACAAGGCATCACTTTCCACAAAGTTTTGAACTTAAATTGCATTTAAAAATAATATTAATATACACAGAGGCAGTGGCGGAAATAAATTTAGAGGCCCGTGTTATACAGTTACCGAATTCCCACTTCATACCCCTGATTTTTTTTAAGTACTGCATAGTACTAGGCTGCCACCACCAGAAATAAGATTTAGTAAAAGTTGTTGTTATTATTTGAGTTTTAATAATTGCTAAACTAAATATTTTAATATATTTTTTATTGCCCGCCACTATTCCTTTGGTAAAACTATAAGCACACAAGTGGTTGCCGCTCAAAACCACCAAGGAAACAAGCGTAAAACCCCAACTCAGGATCTAATTGAAAATCGTGCTCCGAATTCCACCTTGAAACCGGTCATTTTCATGTACGGCTCCGGTTTCATAAAGGGAGGTTTGGGGTTCCCCGCACCTATAGAGGTCAATGAAAGAAAAAAATAGTAGTTAGTAGTATCACCGCTAAAAAAATTTGTCATGTAAAGAAAAAATACTAAATTTAGAGTCTAAGTATTACCTTATAGTCAAATAAAACCATTAATACTTAAGAATGTGATGAACATCACTATTGTCTCAGTGATAAGCATTTTCGTTGCTCTAAAGTTCCTTAACTTTCTTATAATACCCCAACGATTACGTTACATTAATATGAAAATGAAAACATCATTAAATTGTTTTATTATTATTTTGTTAGTAATAAGGTTTGAATTAAATTGCTTTTCAAATAGATGAGAATATTATTATGGTATATCAGAGGAGTATATAGTACATTGAATATATAGAAAAAACCTGTCCGATCCGAAAGGGCCATATGGGTATCCCAATGCATTACCAAAAAAATTTAATAATGATATTATTCATGAAAATAAAAATGTTGGGTATTACTGTAATTGAAAATGCACGTTTTAGTAATTACCCAATTTCCCCAAAATCTAACAAATTTTAAAATGTGGCAACACCGTCATCGGCGATGGTATGTTATATTTGGAGAAGCTATAAAAGTAGCATGATGTTGATATTTTTGAAAAATTAAATATCTCATATTTTAGTGCTAGGGGGTTCCTCGGAAATAAATACGATATAAGTGCTCTAGGGTTCCTCGCTCTACAAAAGGTTGAAAAACTCTGATCTAGGTATTCTATTCGCATCTATCTATCTATGAAAACCCTAGGAGCGAGAGTTGACTACCACCCAAATCTGTCTCACCCACTCTTATGCTAAAATATATCTATTTCCTTCACATTGCTTGATAACTCACATGTCTCGTTATTAACCGTCTTCAAAACAGGAGGAGGTTATCAATCCGACTGATTTTTTTTTCTTCATTATAAATTTTTCGTACCATCCAGGCTTATACGAGGCATGCGCGTTGATTTTGAATAAAAAGATATGACATTCTAACAGTTAG
>JALMQS010000187.1:24126426-24252415 GCA_024734495.1 Forficula auricularia
AAATGACTTAACCAATTTTGATGAAATTTAATATCCTAATTAAGTACCTTTGGACCCACAAAAAAGGTTAAATAAAGTTTTTAGTAAAATTATATTTTTAAAGTACTTTACTCTAGAACATATTAATATTTCAAATGAATTTGGATTAAAGTTTAGCAACGATCCGTTGCAGTTTATTTTATAATAGTTTAAGGCTCTATTTATGCTTTGGTGAAGTTTCAGGGGTTTTAAGGGGGTCCCTAAATGACCTTGAATAATTTTATTAAATCCTAGCTGACGCTGGAACCTTCGGCGCAAAAGCGAAAATTTCTCGATTATAACCATTTTTAATTTTTTATTTCTCATAAAAAAAAACAGCATTTTCTGAATCCTCAAATTTTTTTCAGAATTTAGTGTTTTGTTTTCTATTTTTTTTTTTTAAAAGTTTATATTAAAATGATGTTTTGTAGCTTGTAAAAATTCAATAAATCAGTTAAAAATCGTCATATTGAGGGAATTTGAAAAGTTTTAGCTAAACAGCTGAAGTTTGCTTTCCATGAGTGTGAATTAGAAAAATATTTATCATATTGTATTTATCAGTTTAGGAAAAAATAAATATTTAGAATTTGAGAAAATCAAATAAAATATAAATAATCTCTACAATAAAAATGTACTTAATTTTGTAAAAATTCAGTTTTAAATTCTTCTTCAACTGATAATGTGGCGAGAACTATTTAAAGAATGAATGACTCTCAAAAATCTTAAAAACAGGGCCGCCAACACATGAGTTTGCGAGAGTTCTTTTATTGTTTGGCAAGCTATGTTGGCTAACCTGAATTTTTTTTTAGTTTTTCCTGAATTTTTTCCAATTTTCCGGGCAACTTTTCCAATTTTTTTTACTTATTAACCTGAATTGGACTATTACGAACATTTAAAAAAAAAAAATAGCCAAATCGGTCCAGGCATTTGAGAGATCTGCGCTTACAAAGAAACAGAAATTCATTTTTATCATATAGATTAAATATAAGTGAGGGGCCAGGTTGTATGGTAAGATCAAGTGGATGGCCACATCCAGAACACGTCAACTTATTTAAATTTGTCTCTAACCCGGGGTCAGATAAAAAAATAAATTTTCAAATATTTAAATTTAAAAATGGATTGTTGTCAATTGTTTAATTTTTCATTGTTTATGACAATCACAAAATGGATTCTGTTTATATAATTAGTGAAAAAATTCAGTTTTTTTGGCGTTATTTTTAATCAGGAAACAGTGTACCGTATGATGCAGCCCTTATTTTTAAATCTTTTGTAGTTGATATTTGTAGAAGGTGAGTTATGAAAGAAAATGCATTTTAACCTTAATTAACTTAATTGTTTTGTATTTCGGAATGCTCTTGTTATAGATAGATACTAGGTTATGGAGAGCCTAAGTACCTTAAGGATCCCCTAGTATTTTTAATATTCAATACATATCTTATTATATTTATATAATAATTAATAAATAAACTAGGTTAAAACGTAGAACATTTTATATTTATTAATAAACTATTATAATAATTATTTAGTGGTTGCCATAGCAACATAACAAGGATATATTATATAAATGTACCTATACTTTAAAATGTTGCTGTTTTTGTGAATGATATTATTCGATTTGTATTTTCCATTTTATCAGTTTTATTTTATTAATCTAATACATTCTTTCTGTTGAAATACAAGTAAACTTATTAATTATTAAAAAAATACCTATATATTAATTGATATTAATTAAATAAAATAATATTTACTCATTTATCCACTTATCTAGATAGGTAAGTGATAAGATATCTATCGTATCTTTTTTATTAAACAAGGATTCCCAAGGTGAATGATAATGATATTCCATTTAATATATATATATACCTTATAATAAATTCTTTTTTATCCTACCTACTTATAGCGAAAATTGAACTTTTGTTTGTACTTGAACATACATAGCTAATTGATTGATTTAAGTTTCTATGAAAATTAAATTTTTTTAACAATGAAAAAAATAAACAATTTGAAATGATTTAATAAGCGCTGGATCTTCTTTTTGCATCATTTGCACTAAAAAATATAATAATTAGACGTATTTTTTGTTTTTTGCAGATAGACTGGTAGATTTTAATTGAGATAGAGAGGCATGCACTCGGTGATTAGAGTCATTTTTGAGTCGGTTAAAAATTACCCGGAGAACCAACCCACAATACCTTTCTAAGGGCCAGTTGTATGTCGGTTGGTAAACTCTTTTTAACCGTTGGCATAGGGTAAAAGGCTGGGATGGCCAATCAGATGAAAGTGGAGCAGGAGCCTCAAAATATTCTCTTTTGCTACCCTTGATGCAATTCAGAAACGAGCCGTCAGGCTAATTGACGATTCTACCCTCACCGACTCCCTCGACTCGCTGGCTCATCGAAGAGATGTCTCCGCCCTTTCCCTTTTCTATAGATACTATCACGGCAGGTGCTCTGATGAGATAAAATCAATAATTCCCCCAAAGCATGCTTTGCACGCAGCACACGTTTTGCCGACTCCCAACACTCTTTCGCGGTCAAATTAGAAAAGTGCCGGACCACTTCATTCGCTGAATTCATATATCCCCATGACTTCAAGGAACTGGAACTCTCTCCCAGCCTCTATCTTTCCCAGCACCTATGATCTTCAAACCTTCAAAACCAGGGTGCATAGACACCTACGTCTACACCCTCTCACTTAAACAACTTTCCTTCTCTTCGGTAATGCAAGGGTCTTTCGAGATCCATAGGGGCTACATCTTTACTGGTGCACCCCTTCTTGCATTCGATTGCATTAAAAAAAAAAAAAAAAAAAAAAAGTGCCTGCCAATCAGATGGCACTTTCATCTGATTGGCCATCCAGCCTTTTACCCTATGCCAACGGTTAAAAGAGTTTACCAACCGACATACAACCGGCCCTAAGATCTTTGAGAAAAATGACCCGGCCCAGCCCATTTTCTGTGTGCATACCAAGGTCCAGTTGTATATAGGTTGGTAAAGTCTTTGTAAAAGTTGACAAAGGGTAAAACATTAGAGTTCACCTTGTCCCCAGTCGGATGGCCAATCAGATAACACACACACATACTTTCATATGATTGGCCATCCCGCCAGGCACAAGATGAATTCTAATGTTTTACCCTTTGTCAACTTTTACAAAGACTTTACCAACCGACATACAACTGGCCCTAAGTGAAAGGAAATCTTTGATCCAAAACTTAGGTATTATATCTAATAAGACGTTTGATTCGACTTTTAATATTCTAGTACCTGAAGGCACCGAGCGATGCTCGGGGCCATCCATAAATTACTTCACACAGCAAGGGGAAAGGGGAATCTCAGATTTGTGAAAAAATGTGACATGGGGGCTCAGGGATCTTAGAAATCGTGATATCACAAAAGTTAAATTAAAATTTTTTAAAAATTAAACTTAAAATATATTAAATCCCTTTAGTTGAGTTAATTTATAAAAAAATTTATATAATTATTAAATTATAGGGTATAAAAGTGATAATGTGACGTCACAATACAGGGGCGGGGCTCAATGAAATTGTGACAGAATGTGACAGAGGGGAGGTCTAAAAATCTCGAAATTCCTGTGACCAAATTTATAGACCGCCCCTTAAAAAAAAATTCTAATTTTATATTAGTTATTAAATGTTTAAACATGTGTTTTTCAACCTTTTTCTTGACGCTGCTCCCTTAGTATGAAAAAAAAATTCGCGACCCTCTACCCACCGGCCGAGAGGCCCGGCTCGTGACTTTGTGTACAATTTTTCATTTTTTTTACCATGTAGTAAAAAACACGTAAAAACAGTAAAAAAGTATTGATTTATTATTTATTTTTACAAATCCAGATATAAATTAATAATAAAAAAATATAATTATCGAAAAATGTAAAGTCTTCGTATTAAAATAATTTCGTGTTTACCATATTCCAGTACATCCAATTTTTAATATGTATACTAACCAAAATTAGGTTTATTAATGTACATCAGTGTTTTTTCAACCTGTGGGTCGCGACCCTCTGGAGGGTCGCGAAGCCTCTATAAAGGTATGTAAATCAATTAAAAATCTTCTCAGAGTAAAGCTACCCGAAGATGAGACCCTGACAGATCGATTTCTCGACCCAAAAACTCTCGAATTCATGATTTTTATCGAAATCGTATGAGTCGTTTTTTGAGAAACTCATACTATATAAGATTTGTCTAGATTAATTTGCAACAACGCTTAGCTTCCTTTTTCCGCCACTAGATGTCCCGGCGATCAATTTCAAACAAGATCGAATATGGCCCGGTCAAATTAAAAACTTTATATCGAAATTGAAATCACAGATACATGAAATATACTCTAATCAAAAGAGAGTAAATTTTTCTGATTAATCGTTTGGTTAATCATATCCATAATTTAATTAGTTTTATATTAAATAAGACGTACACGTTTCGTCATTTTATTTGTGACTTTCTCAGCAACTTAATTCTCAAATCAATTTCCGATAATTATGTGAAATATTCTATCTAAAAAAATTGGAAAAAGAAGAAAAAAGAATGTTTCTCATAATGATATTGGACAATTGAGTTGAGAAATAAGTCGCTGAGAAAGTCAAAAATAAAATGACGAAACATACGTCTTATACTATATATATTTGTAACAACGCTTAGAGAAATTTCTCTAAAAAAATTACCCTCTTGGCTAGAAATCGAACCGACGAACTCTTGAACTAAGGGCATGAGCTCTAGCCATTAGACCAATGTAACATTAATATTTATACTTTGATTTTTGTTACTAAAACAATATATTTTTGATTTAGACTTTGTGTCGAGATAATATTGTATTCATTTGAACTCGAATGAAAATGAAAAATCACCAATAGATTTTAAATTAAGAAACATTAAATATATATTAAGTAACGAGGCAAATTTGAAATATAATTCTTATTTGGACTCGAATTTTTAAATGAAAGACTCCAATTCATTTTAAATTAAGAAACATTAAATATATTGATAATTGTTCCCCCCCCCCCCCCAGGGCACTCAAAAATTAAAGAGGCGAAACTTTTAAGAGACGATGTATTTTCTGTAGTTTACGGGTATACATTTGGAGTGTGGTTTTTTAAGAGGAATAAAATTTTTGGACCGAGACGCTGCCCGCCAGGGCACCAGCTCGGATGGCCGAGCTTCGAGGGCGTGCCGAAGGCACGCACGAAAAGCTCGTTCTATATAAATATACAACAGATCTGCCCCCAGTATAGGGAGAATTTGAATAAAAATATATAAATAAACAAAACTTTTACTTACACTTTCTTCTATTAAAGATTATTATTTGTATTATTATTATATTTTTTAAAATATCAAATCTGTTTAAATTCTTTCGTTTTTTTGTTCTATAATTAAGGAAATGTGGATTAAATGGTCAACATCAATCATTTCAATTATACTTCACTTTCCTAATATCTGATATTAAAAGTATTTATCATCTAATAATTATTGATAGTAACACTTATTACCATCCACCTATAATAAATATAATTTCATTCTCATCACTATTAATAAATGTATTAAAATATTAAAAAAAGTAGGATTATGCATCGAGGATAAATAAATAATTAAATATGAACTGAACGATTAAATTAACTATATATGCACTAGAGATGACCACAGGAGACATTATATAACATTCGAAGTTTATTTATTTCAAATTTTGATTAAAAAATACTCAAAAAAATAAATATATTTATTATTTTTTATAAATCAATTATTTTTTTTCAATTTTCTAATGATAAATATGAGCTGAAAGATAATATTAACTTTACTAAAGATTAGGATGCGCCGAGTACCTTTGGCGCCGTCGTGAAAAATACTGATAATCGCCTTTATATTTATGTAATGAGTCCAAATTACTTCACTGACAACTTATTTTCACGGTTTAAGGTTCAAGGTTCAAATTACTACAAAATCTTTATACTTGTTAGTATTTTTTTTATATTTGTGGCTCTCAGTTAGGTACATAAAAATTTAAATAATTAATGTATCTTTTTTGAATTATTTCTTTTTTTTCAAGAAAGATGGAATTTTTTCAAAAATCAACCCAGTTTAGGTAAATAACTATTATAATACGAGCTTTTTGTGCGTGCTTTCGGCACACCCTCGAAGCTCGGCCCTCCGGGCTGGTGGCCTGGCGGGCGGCGTCTCAGTCCAAAAATTTTATTCCTCTTAAAAAACCACACTCCAAATGTATACCTGTAAACTCCCGAAAATACATAGTCTCTTAAAAGTTTCGCCTCATTTTCGTCCTGACACAGCTACAGAAATGAGGCTCTAGATATGAATCTGGAAGTATTTTTTTTCTATAATCTACAGCATTGTGATATTTTTTGTGTGGAAATAGATTTATTTAAATAAGTGGGATCGTGTGAGGAGGAGAATTATATTACCAGATATCATTATTTTAAAATTTGGGATCGATAATCGATATAAGGCTCCAAATATTTAAAAGAGATCAGGTGTTGTTTGTATGACAGGCTGCTCCAGTATTGCAATGAGAAACTCATATGGGCATGCGTGTCTTAAGTCGTTTAATTTTGTAAAAATCAAAAAATAAGAATAACAAAAATTTAGATTTTTAAAAAATTATAAAAAAGTGGCAAATTATTAAAAAATAAACAAATAATATATAAATCAAATAAGATGTGATTGATTTCTTTTTCTGTGCGCAAAGAAAAGCGAATTGAATATTTAATTTTTGAGTGGTGAGGGGGGGGGGGTAATAATTATCAATATATTTAATGTTTCTTAATTTAAAATCAATTGGAGTCTTTCATTTCGAAATTTGAGTCCAAATTACGATTATATTTCAAATTTGCCGCAAATATACCGATGGCGCTCTCTCTCGGCAGCATTACGTCAGCGTTGCGGCAAATTAATCTAGACAAATATATATAATATTCAAAAATGAATTTAAATACTTCTACTAAAATCTTAGATTCGTTCCTAAATAAAATTAAATTCATTTCTCAATAAAAATTTAAGTTACTAAGTGCCTGGAGGGCATTGTCGCCGCAGTGCGCCGCACGACCTTGCACATAGGGACACATCCCTGCTAAAGATGACCAGGAGATATTGACATTGATTTAAAGTTTATTTATTTATTTTTCAATTTTCATTAAAAAAACAATCGAAAATCAAATTTATTTTTTTTATTTTTTTTAAAAATACATGTGTTTAATTTTCAAAGTGATTTTATTTGTTTTTTCAAAATTTTGAGTATAGGGGTTCAACCCCTCCTCCCGCCCCTTATTTATGAACTTGAGCATCAAGGTTATTATACATCAAGCGTTTTAACTTTTCTTTCATTCTCTATCTGTCTCTAATAGTGTGTCGTACAGGAAAAAACGATGACGACGATTTTTTTTATTTAGGTAAATATATAGGTATCGATTATACCATATATTATTACTAATAGGAAAATCTTTTCGTAGTGATTTCCCTTCGGCCATCAAATGTCATATTATTCATTAGAAATGAATCATTTTTTGTTAAACTTTGTTCTTATTTACTTTTTTTCTCTCTCTTTGTGGGTGTAATCATTGAATAAATAGACATATAGACCGGGAAATTGGGATATCTTAACTCGCTCTTTTATTTTACTCTTTTCTTTTAATATATGGATACATTGGTATATATATTAATAAGTATATATTTTGATTAATAAAAGGTCAGATATCGTCGCCTTAGAGTGTAAACCTGCTAACTCACACCAAGGAAATTTTACAGGGAAGAGAAAAAACAAACAAAATTTAATATTGTTGTTATGGAAAGAAACTATTTTTCAATTTTTTTTTCTACAACTTACGATCGTAATTTTAAGTAGCAAGATGCTGCATCACTTTTTCTTTAAAACGGTATTAATATGTCATATATTACAATATAAAAAAAATGAATTTAGCAGGTTTACACTCTAAGGTGACGATATGGATTGTTTTTCTAATGTTTATAAAAAAATTTTAGAGAAAAATAATTTTTTATAAATATTTATATTTTTTATTTGAATTAAAGGTAATAAATTGGTCACCAGGACAATTTGTACAATTGCCTGTTATCAAACTATTTAATTTCTTAGGGTTGTTTTCGAAACATTAGCGAAAACAACTTTTTTTTTTTAATTTTTACTTTACCATACAGGGTATGGTCAAGTATTGTAATCGTGCATGAAAAAAATTGTTTTTTTCCTTCTTTTTTTCGAAATATCTCAAAAACGGCTGAAACTATTTTGATTAAAAAAATTGAGCGAAACCATGGCATTTGGGTCTACAAAAAAGCCCTAATAAGTGAACATCGAAAAAATTATATTTTTCGAGTAAAACTGTTTTATCAAAATGTCTGTTAGTTAGTTAGTAAGTCTGGTTGTTAGACTGTGCGTTACCAAATTTTTGTGGACGAATTAGCTTAAAAACTAGTGTGAATATCGAAACCAATTTTCACACGTATTTTTGGTCCATTGAGATTAAGAGCTGATTAGATTTTGGTGCATATCGACCCACAATTAAGGGGGTGGAAGGGGTGAGGGGGTTAAAAATTATTTGAGCAAATTCAACCAAATGTTTGTATACATAATCAGTGAGCCCACAGTAATCTAAAAATCCATAAACTAACCGCCCAAAATGTGGGGGGGGGGGGGCAAAAAATGAAAATCTAGGCTCTTGTACTAAACTCAACCAAATTTTGTATACGAGTACATAATCAGTGGGCCCTCAATAGTCTAAAAATGCAAAAACTAACCCCCCCTCCCCTACATGATTATAAATAATTTTATTAAATATTAAATATAAATGAGGGGCCAGGTTGTATGGTAAAGTCAAGTGGATGGCCACATCAGAACACGTCAGCTTATTTTTTCATATTTTGATTAATTATTCAGGGTGTTTGATATTATAATAATAACCATCTAAATCTAGTCTGTCTTGATTTCAACATGTCTTATTAGAGAATTTTCTTTTTATGGGTTCAGTAGACATTAGCCACAAGGCCATAGTCAGCGGGGTATTCGCCCTCCCCAAAAAAAAATAAACTGCAACGGATCGTTGCTAAACTTTATCCAAATTCATTTGAAATATTAATATGTTCTAGAGTAAAGTACTTTAAAATATAATTTTACTAAAAACTTTATTTAACCTTTTTTGTGGGTCCAAAGGTACTTAATTAGGATATTAAATTTCATCAAAATTGGTTAAGTTATTTTCAAGATATTTAGAAAAAACTAAAAAGAGGACTGAAATAAAGTACTAATGTTTGTCGACCGATATGTACCAAAAACTAATCAGCGCTTCATTTTGTTAAACTAATGGTAGGTTTTCAATTTCATTTCAATCGGTGCAACGGTGTGGAAAAATTCGTGGACGAAAAAAACGATAACACACATACATCCATCCGCACGCACTTCCAAAAAAAATGGCACTTTTTGGCCTCTCGGCGAGATCCCAGGTAAATTTTGGCAAAACCGTCACGTGCTAAAATTCAATCTCATTGAATACTTCAATTTGTGACCTTAATTGAGTCCATGGGTTCCGTAGTCTTTACCTGAGGACCCTTTGAAGTCGGGCTTGTCGCGAGAGCGATTCCAATACTTTCTCCCATGCTTCGCATTGGATAAAGTAAAAATACAACGTAGAGGTACAAAATCGAAGTTTTACAGGATATAAATAAATCCTCAATAAAAATTTAATAATAATAAAAAAAATGGCCACTTAGGAGTTTATTCATACTTTAACAACTCCTCGATGGGTAACCCCCCCCCCCCGGCATTTTTTCTATCTACGGCCTTAAGTAGCCAAAAGGTACCACTCAAAATTTAACTAAGAGTGAGAAATGGCTCTCGCGTAAGTCGGAAGTTCGATATATTTTGGGCGATTTGTCCATCATCAGTATAGTTTACATAGCATGTGAAAACATCCTTTGGCGTCATCGATTTTAGTATATAAGCGAGGCGATCAATGCATCAGCCGCGCTGATTGGAGATGCTACTTTCAGATCAATGATTCATTTTGGTAATTTTCATTGATCAGTCAGAGAAACAGAGTTTATGCCTGTTTTTAAAACAAAGCAGCTATGTACCTAAACTCCTGATGATGGGCTAATCACCCGAATTATATCGAAATATTTAACTATATGTTTTAAGCCCTACTTCTTCTGGCTAGACTTAATCCCATTTAATACTTGGGGTCGGTCCTCATTGTCCTTCTTTTCCGCTTTGCCCGGTCTTGTGCCCTTCTGACATCTAATTGGTCTTCCTTCAGGTATTTTTCGATCGTCCTCAGCCAAGTGGAAGGTGGTCTTTCACGTCCTTGTTTCGTAGGGCAAACCTAACCATATGGTCCTCTTTGTACGTGTCCATACCATCTGAGTAGAGCTGTATTTAGAATCTGCGGGCCTGTAGGCTGAACCTGTGACGCGGGCGCTACCGGCGAAAATATATATTTTTTTAAATTAACCTACAAAAACTTCAGCAATTATCAAATTGAAAACTTAAAAATAAACGTTTATACTATTTCTTTAATAAAACAGAAAACCTGAATTTAAAAATTGTCGTAGAATCATTTTTCACTTGGACAGTGGTACAGTGGTGCGGGAGTCCGCGGGACCCTTTCTGGTGCTTGCCCATATCATAGACTGCAGCCTAGCTGAGTTTATCTGTGACTTTGGGTTTTCCTCTTATGTATTAAATATACTGTAACAACCGTGAATACGTGTGTAGGTCGATTTTTGTGAAAAATTCATTAACTCCACAGAAAGGAAGATCTTGGCCACATTGTGAATAAGTGTCTAGATCAGTGATGGCGAACCTATGACACGCGTGTCAAAAGTGCCACGTTAAGACATTTTGGGTGACACTCATCGTTTTACGGACGGTCTTCGCTCAAGAAGAGTCAATAGAAGTTGCGCTAAAGTCACTATTGTAAAGAATAGTAATTAGGTTTTTTTTTGAATAAAAAAAATAAAATAAAAAATCTCTGGCTCGACAACCCTTCATGGGTCTTGGCCTACTGAATTGGTTGCTGTCCTAATTGGAAACAGTACCGAGGGGTCAAGTGGTTAGCTCAACGCACATCTACAACCTTCGTTTCAGTTTTCTTAACCGAGATTCTCTACTTCTCAATCAAGCAGCTACTCATTTATCCTCAGGAGGCTGAGTGAACCCCGTTCCAAACCCTATACTTACAGAAAAATTTCTGAGCATAGCCGGGAATCGAACCCGGGACCTCCGGGTTGCCAGTCAGTTACTCTGACCATTAGACCACGGAGGCGTTTTTTTTGAATAAATAAATATATCAAAAATATGTTGTTTTTTTTAGGGCTCCTACTATCACCAAATTATGAATATTTCTAGATGTGACACGACACCAGAGTTAAGTCAGGTTTTTTCCGAATTTTGACACACCAAACTCATAAGGTTCGCCATCGCTGGTCTAGCCCCTAGGAGGAATGGTAGAAATTCTAGAGAGATTTTAATTATTGATTTTTAACTACCTGTCTAAATTGTTAAATCGATGCCCTGTAAAGTTTGGTAAAATGGACTTACACACTTATTCACCGTTGTTACAGAATTATATATAATACATGTTTTAAGTCCATTTTATTCATTTTCTTTATTGGGAAACAGCGCAAACCTTAAACTAATTATAATTTATAAAATGTTTCACTATCATCCAAGACCGCGTTCTCGAGGAAACACCTTTTCAATAGTTTCAAGATGCATTTTTAATCAAATTGGATATAATGATAGAAAGGGTTGAATTGTTGTCTGCATTGCAAGGGTGTGTCCTTAGCCGTTTGCCTTGCTTTCTTTCGGACATATGTTATCTCTCCTACATATATCCACATATATATATATATAATTGGATGGTTCATTTTGTTGATTAAAGGCGCGCGAGTGAGTGAGTTGTTTGCCTTCTATTCACATCTGACCCGGCTGAATGGGAAGAGTGCGGGGTGGGGGGTGGGGGGCGAATAAATGGACTTTAGCGACAGACATACAGACAAACCAATGTTGTTGGATGAGGGGACAAGGGGGGCCTGCCATCCACCCACACTCCCCTCTACGTCCCCTTTGCGAGGCCGAGAGAGAGAGACATACAGACCGACGGACAACCACTTGAAAGCTCGGCAGGCGCCAGTCTTAACGAGAACTGCTCGCTGATCACTGATAATATTATTATTATTATTATTATACATTATTATATACATTTAAACTTGTGTTTTCATATTAGAATTGAAGATGAGGAAAATTAAATTGGAATAATATCCATGTGAGTAGAATTTATTTATTTTACCAGCTAGCATTTTATTGTATTAGTACCCGGTACAATGAATTTTGGTCTTAGTTTAAAGTACTATACAGCGGAGCTTCGAGTTTAATTCGTTCCAGCATTGAGCTCGTATAGCGAATTTCTCGGATCTAGAAACAAACTTCCCCATTGAAAATAATGGAAATCCAGTTAATCCGTTCCGCAACCCCAAAAATATCAACATAAAAATCAATTTTCCTAATAAATAACATATAACCGTCGATAGGGATGTAGGGAAGACGAAACGGATTACTGTGGGGAAGGAGAGTCCCTCTCTGATTCAGAAAGGCTCTCTCTTCTTGGGAATACCCCACTGGAAGCAGGTTCTGGAACAGAATCACTTGGTTGCTTTACCACAAACTTATCTAATAACACTTGCTTCTGCCTCCTTTTTAAGATGCATCTAAAATCCGACACTACATTGTCATTACACAAGTCCATGGTGCGCCCACACACTTCTTTATTAGGGTGATTTTCTTTAAAGAAAGTTTTCACTTCTTCCCACTTTGCCAACACTTGCCACTTTAGAGCCCCCGCAGACTGCAGACTTTTTATCGGCCGATAGTTTGGTCGGCTTCTTAATCAGTATGGAGAGGAATGCATATGCGCACACTACAGCGATTCAGTATCGGCCGATAAAAAAGTTTGATGGGCTACCCGATTACATTCAAACTAATCTGTCGGCCAACTATCGGCCGACTGTTTAATCAGTATTGGCGCATACACGCCTGCGCATACATGACGATTGTTTAGTCGGCCGATAGTTCAGTTCGCTCTGTTTGTGTGTATGTTTGTATGTTTCTCTGTCTCTATTTGTATCCTCCTTCGCTATTGCTGGTCCAATTAGCTTGACAAGTTCATTGAAGCTGGTAATGCTCATTCGATAATAGGCGAAAAAAATTTTCGGGTAATCAAGTAATTTGGAATGCATAGTGTAAAATTTTCCACTAACTAATCTATCACTGAGAATGGGATGCACCCAATACTCTCGGAATCTCTTCTTGATTTTCCTCCTCCGGAGTATGATGAGAGCAATAATTTTTCTGGACAATATTTTCATTGTGCGACCGCTTCAACAGTCAGTTCGAGAATAGTCGGCCGGCTGTTGGATAGTCTGCGCCCTGTTCACCAACCAAACTGTTTAGTTGGCTCGGTGTGCGCACTTTCAGCCCAACCCGACTAAACTATCGGCCGATAAAAAGTCTGCAGTCTGCGGGGGCCCTTAATCTTACTGGAAGAGAGGGCCGTATCTCCTGTTCTCTCCTCCCCTAACGAAAGCTCTTTTACTACTTCTTGCTGCTGCTCCTTGTGAGTTCTTTAAGTTCGTCTGTTGTAAGTTCTTCACTATGTTCCTCCACTAACTCATCCAGATCAGCACCACCCACATCCAGATCCATACTTTTCCCCAGAGATACAAGCTGCACTCTGTTGTTCACAGGTTGAGGATCGTATTTAGAGACGAATTTTAATGCAATTAAACACAAGAAATTAACTCCTGAATTTAAATAAACCCCCCACTCAGGGATGTTTTTCTACACATACCCACTTTTCCGAGGGTCCTTTTAGATTTTTAACTGCAAAAGGGTGTCGCGGGCAAAGAAGTTTGAGAAACATTGTACTAAAAGATCAAAACAAAAACAAATGTTTCTTTTTGTGATCTGAGTCTCAAAATGTCATAGATACTAAATTAGCGAAAAAAAACCACTCGTGAGTTTGTAAATATATCACATGTTAAAATGACCATCTTAGGGCCGGTTGTATGTCGCAAAGTAAATGCTTTTTACCACTAACACAGGGTAGATGGTAAATGAAGGGACTGGGATGGCCAATCAGATGCCAGAAACTGTCAGTGCCTGGCATCTGATTGGCCATCCCAATCCCTCTATTTACCATCTACCCTGTGTTAGTGGTAAAAAGCATTTACTTTGCGACATACAACCGGCCCTTAGTATCTAACCTGCCGTGATTCAAGTTTTTTTTTTTTTTGGCTTTTCGGCCTTTCTAGCCATAAGCCTAATTACGATACTAGTTATATTTTTTTTTTTTAAATTTGTCTCTACCCCCGGGGTCAGATTTTAGCTGGATATCTCGAGTCGGATTCGAACCCGGGTCCCCTGGTTAGCTCGCTGTCATACTACCTAGCCTATCTGACCCCCCAAGTGATTCAAGTTTATAGAATTTTAAATTTATAAAAATTAATTTGTTATCGATTGTTGAAAGTTTAATTGTTTATATCAATAACAAAATGGATTATATAATATTACAGTGTAGCGGCCCGCTCTTGCGCATGGCGACGAGCCTTGAGCCACGGCCGCTAGATGACTCTAGTCGGATCGTTGCGTCGTTTAAAGCACGAGTGAAAAATTAAAATGGATTCGGACACGCGGAATCTGGAGAGGGCTAAATGCCAACCAGCAGCCCTTCCCCTGCACCACACCTATATGAACACGCAACTAACAACCTTCTGCTCATCAGATTGTTAGGACCCCATCGACTTGATGGGGGGCGCACAAAGCACCACACAGCACTCACCTTACGAGAGCCCTAACAATATACAGAAATGGGGAGAAAAATTATTGGTTGAATTTAGGGAATCTATTATAGGTAGTTGATTGGTATTTTTACTTTACCATACAGGGTATGGTCAAGTATTGTAATCGTGCCTGAAAAAAGTGGTTTTTTCCTTCTTTTTTTCAAAATATCTAAAAAAACGGCTGAAACTATTTCGATTAAAAAAAATTGAGCGAAACCATGGCATTTCGGTCTACAAAAAAGCTCTAATAAGTGAACATTGAAAAAATTATATTTTTCGAGATAATAATTGTTTTGTCAAAATGTCTGTTAGTTAGTCTGTGCGTTACCAAATTTGTCGATGAGCTAGCTCAAAAACTAGTGTGAATATCGAAACCAAATTTCACACGTAGTTTTGGTCCATTGAGATTAAGAGCTGATTAGATTTTGGTGCATATCGACCCAAAATCAAAATTAAGAGGGGTCGAGGGGGTTAAAAATTAAAAATCTAGGTCGTTTGAGCAAACTCAACCAAATTTTGTAAACATAATCAGTGGACCCCCAGAAGTCTAAAAATGCAAAATCTAACCACCCAAAATGGGGGGGGGTCAAAAATGAAAATCTTTGCCATTTATCAAACTCAACCAAATTTTGTATACATAATCAGTGGGTCCCAGGAGTCTAAAAATGCAAAAACTAAACCCCCCCCCTACATGATTATAAATAATTTTATTAAATATTAAATATAAGTGAGGGGCCAGGTTGTATGGTAAAGTCAAGTGGATGGCCACATCAGAACACGTCAGCTTATTAATATAATATATTAAATACTAGCTTCTTTGACTAATGTATTTTTCAATTAAAGACCATTTTTTAGTCTTATAATAAAATGTTAGACAAAATCTGATTAATTTACTTACCCGTTATAGTTTTTAATTCTGCTTAATTTTATTTAATCATTAGGGAAACAGAAATTTGCTGAAATGTTGTCTTAAATATTCATTGCTTATGTACATATACCGGTGAGTCAGTCAGCACTCGATATACTGTATTTATATGGTGTTTTTTTTTTTTTTTTTTTTTTGAAAAATATCTAATGATGATCAACAGAATGACGAATCATTCAATGATATTAAAATACATTTACATATTTTTATTTTTAATTATATTCTATACTTAATTAAATCTATGTATAATGATTTCGATTTTTACTTATTTATTTTTTTTAATTATTTAATTTATTGAAATAATTGGTGCTTACTTAACAATTAAAGATTGGATGCTTTATTACTTAACAATGATTTTGTTATGTTTTTAGGGTTCTGTAAAAGTAAAACAGAACCATATGAATGTCGGCACATGTCCATCAGTCAGACCATTGTAGTCAAGGAGTGAAGGGTGTGTAGTTTCACAGTGAATGAAATAAAACTCAAAGAGGTTTATACAAACTCAACATATTTCGGATTATTAGTCCATCATCAGGAGTTTACAAGACAATACTAATAATAATAATTGAACGAGTGGTCGCCATTCTTGACATTCGGATCATGTAGTTTACCAACATAACAAATTATAACATTCAAATCTCTGCTACAAGAAAAAACACCAAATTATAGAAAAAATTTAAAATTTAAAAAATTTAAAAAATTGTTTTACAAAGATTTTTCTTTTTTAATTATAAAAATGTTAGTAAATGTAAATATAAGAAATCTAAGTAAATATGAATATTAATATAAATAAAAATTACAAGTATAAATATAAAAGTCTTTTTTTAGAATTAAATTAGAAAGTAAAATTACAAATTTAAGTCATAGACACAAAATCAATTATAAATATCAGTTTACAAATAAGTCCTAAATAACAGATAGAGATGAAGAATTAAGATAAAATATAATAGGGATAAATTAGATGAGATAAATTACAATATACAACAATTTTTGTGGTTATCTCATATATCAAAATGTCATTTATTTCAAAGACTGAAGGCGCGCGATTGTAGCTCTCGTACACCAAATAACATACAAACTTGAAATTTACATGTTATATATCTACGCCTTAGGGCCGGTTGTATGTCGCAAAGTAAATGCTTTTTACCACTAACTACAGGGTAGATGGTAAATGGAGGGACTGGGATGGCCAATCAGATGCCAAGGCACTGTCAGTGCCTGGCACCTGATTGGCCATCCCAGTCCCTCCATTTACCATCTACCCTGTGTGAGTGGTAAAAAGCATTTACTTTGTGACATACAACCGGCCCTTAGAGTGTAAACCTGCTAACTCACAACAAGGAAATTTTAAGTATTAATATGTCATATATGATAAAAAATGGATTTGGCAGGTTTACACTCTAAGCCGACGATATGTAGTATTTATTTTCCTCGAAATCAAAAATTTTATTAAAAATTTAATCAAATTATTATTTTGGGGAGGAGCGAGTTTTTTATGGTGTCGAAAATAAACATTTTTTTTTTACTTTACCATACAGGGTATGGTCAAGGTAATCGTGCATGAAAAACGTAGTTTTTTCCTTCTTTTTTTCGAAATATCTCAAAAACGGCTGAAACTATTTTGATTTAAAAAATTGAGCTAAAACCAGGGTATTTCGGTGCTACAAAAAAGCTCTAATAAGTGAACATTGAAAAAATTATATTTTTCGAGATAATAATTGTTTTGTCAAAATGTCTGTTAGTCTGTGCGTTACCAAATTTTTGTGGACGAACTAGCTCAAAAACTAGTGGGAATATCGAAACCAAATTTCACACGTTGTTTTGGTCCATTGAGATTAAGAGCTGATTAGATTTTGGTGCATATCAACTGAAAATTAAGTGGGTTGGCAGGGGGGGGGGTTAAAAATTGAAAATCTAGGCCGTTTGAGCAAACTCAACCAAATTTTGTATACATAATCAGTGGGACCACAGAAGTCTAAAAATGCAAAAATTAACAGCCCAAAATGGGAGGGGGGTGTAGGGTCAAAAAATGAAAATCTTGGCCATTTACCAAACTCAACCAAATTTTGTATACATAATCAGTGGGACACCAGAGGTATAAATGTCAAAACTTACCCCCCCCCTACATGATTATAAATAATTTTAGGGGCCAGGTTGTATGGTAAAGTCAAGTGGATTTCCACATCAGAACACGTCAGCTTATTTAATTCCGGATAAGAGAAATTGCTATAAATATCTCTTTAAGTAGAATTGGTATACTAAATTTTTTTAAATTTATGATATTTTGCTTTAAAATTATACTATGCGAGAGAGTAGTGTTTTTATATTATACTCATTAGGATTCAGAAGTGGCATAACTTAAATTCTCACCTTGTCAATGAAAAATAACATGAAATCTCAAATATTTAGTAATATATATATATATATATATATATATATATATATATATATAAGTTACGAAATTCTCAGTATTCGGTCTCCCATGTTCAGAAATAAAATAAACCCACTGTATATTCTACGATGTATCACTAAACAAATAATAAATTATGATCTAATTATAAGTAAATAAACTACGCATATGTAAGTTAAATAAATTATTAAATAATTCTGACAGTTAATTCTACATAACTAGAAATTATTTTATTATTTTGACAATTTAATTCATACACTAAAAGTCCCTATGATATTGACTCCATGAAAAACATTTATAATTGAAGAAAGACTGATGATGAAGACCAAGTCTTCGAAACTATAGTCTCAAACAAATAAATAATATATATATACAGATATATCATCTCGATATATATATGTGTGTATGTTTATTTGCATCAAGCAGAGGACAACCTCTTTGTTTATCTTTGTGTGTCATTTCTTCTTTTTTTCTATAGTACCTGGAAGACCGGAGCTTCTCTCGGTTTAGTTATTACTTATTTGAACAGCCATTTATTATGTTTTGATTCAACCACATGATTCATTTTTATTCATCCAATTGTTAATAAATAAAACCTATCAAAATGTGTTATTTTTTCAGAAAAATGAGACCTGGTTATGCAAAAGATATTTTTGAATAAATTTTTAATTATTTTTTATTCTATTAAATAAATAAGGTTCTTTATAAAAACAAATATAAAACGTTTATTAATAATTATAACTTTTAGGTAGAACAAAATATGTTAAAAACCACATTCTTCAAGGCATTTGAGAATCCATTGTCTGCCTGGGTACAAAAGTAAAAGTAAAACCTTTTTTAAAACTCTAAGATTGGGATTTGTCTTCCTGTGAATAATTAATTTGATTACGAAAAAACCCATCAAAAATAATTTTGTCGAAGATGAGACCGTGGCAGATCGAATTGTCACCCCAAAAACCCACTAACCCGTGAATTTGATCAAAATCGTTAGAGCCATTTTCAAAATAGAACTAAGATATAAACAAATATATAAACAAACAATTTTCGCTCGTTTAATAAGAGTAGATAATAAAATAATTTCTAGATATGCAGAATTAACTACCAGAATTATTTAATAGATTATTTGACTTGCTCGTTTAGTTAAAAATAATAAAAAATAAAAACTAAAGTAAATTTTCTAAAATAATACAATTATTTATTTATTTGTTTGTTTGTTTTCTAGGTGTTCGTCAAGCAATGGAGACTCTTCTAGCCCTTGAGAAATTAACCACTGGTCATAAAACAACACCGTTGTCGTCGTCGACAGTATATAGTAAATTGTCGCCGTTGGTACCGCCGTCCATTCCGCCCCCACAACCGCCGCCAAGTTTTTCACGTTTGCCCCCGGACGGCCACGAGTTCCCTCCCAATTATCATGAATCGTATGCCTTTGAGATGAATCCGACGATGTCTGTACGCAATAATAATAATAATACGAGCTCACAATCTCTTGATGATTTGGATGTGCTGAAATCATTGCCACCACCGCCGCCGCCCCCGTCAGCGCCACCCCCGGCGCCTCGGAGATCAGCTATTGAGCTGTCACATCAGCCTGTCACCATTCCATCAAATCCAAGGTAAATATCATTTTGTCTACATAGTTTGGTCAGAAAGGGATAGAATATTCATTTTTTTGGGTGGGGGGGGGGGGGGGGCAAAAATGAAAATTAATATTAATCAGGATAAACAAGTTTTAATTTATTAATATTACACTTTATCATATTTCAACATTGAATGTTCATTGCAGATGGGGTCCGGATGTGATCAGCGGCAGTTCAGTGCGCGATAAAATCGCCATGTTCTCGAATTCGCAGCCAGCGCCACCCCCACGGCCGTCCACCAAGTCTTTCCGGCCACCCGACATCGAAGTGCCGACACCTGCATCGCGGAAGAAGCCGCCGGCGAGCAGCATCAGCAGCCAGCAGCTGCACGATATCTCCTACATGGACCTGATGCGCACCCAGAGTCAGATCGATTTGGCCTCCGTGTCCGGCTACCACTCGTCGGCCTCGACCGACTCGTCCCTCTCGTCCTCGGGGTACGCGACGCTTCCGCGGAAGCCGCCGGCGACGCCGACAACCGCGCCGCCCACACTCTCCAGGACTATCAGTTTTAGCGATCAGTTTAATCCGCGGCCGTTGCATACGCGATCGCAATCTCTGGTGGATATCAACAACTCGAATCCGAACGCGCGACGGACCTCGCTTAATTCGATTCTCGATCAACGACGAAAGAGCATGAGCAAATTGAAGGGCCTTGTTATCCCGGAAAGGGTCGCCGAGGTTGTCGCCGCCGCCACGCCGCTTCCCGATTTGCCTGAAATCACACCGAAATTGCCAACGATATCAAAATACGACACAAATTCGCTACAACGAACAACAACAAGCACATTTACAAATAAACCATTATGGGCGACCACGACACTAGCCACGCCGCTATGGAAAGCAGCCCCGATTCCAGAATATTCGCCCGCGTTTAAACGAAAACCCTTAACGATTTATGATAAACGACCGCCGACAACGTTGCCCCCGCCGCCGCCGACGACAGCGCCGCCTAGTTTTACAATATCCAAAGAAGTACACGAGGATAGCGACGACAATGATAGTGCAGTGAGCTCAAGTAGATCGAGTATCTCGCCGCCGCCCTCGCCTATTCCGACAACAACAGGAACAGGAACATCTGCGGCTGACAGACGCGTTTTGAAGCCATACACAGTGGAAGCGATCAATCGCAAGAATGTTTTAAGTTCAGCGAGACACAGTAGTGGGAAAGATGATAAAATTGGATCGCCATTAATTCAAAGAAAATTTGAAGAAGAACAACAGCAATTACAGCAATTACAGCAATCACAACTAGCTGAAAATAATAACAATAATAAGAATATTAACAATAGCACATCTCAACCACAGATAGTGAGTATATAATATTATAATAAAAATTAAATTAAAATATGCTGCTGATGTGGCCATCTACATGAATTTACCATACACCAGGGCCCTCTCCTATATTTAATATTTAATAAAATAATTTATAATTATTTACGAAAGAACCTCCCCCTCTTAGGCCGGGCGCACACTGGAGACGCAGCTCCGTAGCGCAGACAGGACATTTTTTGTGAACCATTTTTTTAAGTAGAGGCGCGTATTTTGAGCCGCAGCACAGTCCTTCCTGCCCCACGTGCCGACTGCGTCCACTTGTGGAGCCGCCACAGAAACTGATTCACGCAGGGCGCAGTTTTTTATTTTTTAATTGGTTTTTTATATTAAAACCCACAAATACTTTACAGCAAATATTATTATATATCTATTAAAAATAGGAAATTTTCGTTTTTGTTTATTTTCATTATACAGGGTGGGGCATAAAGACTACCACATTTGAAGAGGTGTAAATAAAAAACACAATAGCAAAAACTAACCACCCAAATTGGGGGGGAGGGTCGGAAAATGTAAATTCTTGCCCTTGGAGCAAACTCAACCAAATTTTGTATACATATTCTGTTGCCCCCCAGAAGTCTAAAAATGCAAAAACTAACCACCCAAAATGTGTGAAAAAATGAAAATTCTTGTTTTTGGAACAAACTCATCCAAATTTTGTATACATAATCTGTGGGCCACAAGAATGCTAGAAATGCAAATACTGGATGCGGGGGTGGAATGCAGGGGGCCCGGGGTGGGGGTGGGGGCGAAATGGGTAAGAAGGGTGCGTAGTGGGGTGCAGGGTTAAGCGGTGGGGGGTGGGGGCCCAGGGGGTGTAGCACCTTGGCTTGGGGAGCTTCTCAGCTAGTGTTTGATATTTTTTTACAAAATAAATGTTTCGCATAAGGCAGTGTTTTTTCTGTGCTCCACTGCCTGCGCTGCGCTGCGTCCCCTGAGTGACGCAGCTCAGTGTGCGCCTTAGCTTAATGTTGGGCCCATTATCATTTAATAATATCTCCTTTTAGTTATGAGACCATTTTATTAGAAATATTAGCTTTCTTAAATTTTTGTTTGAAACTATTTTTTAACCCCCCTTACACCCTTTTTGTAACTGTCCTTTCACAATGAGAGTCATTTTCATAAGATCGTATAGAGTGGTAGACTGATTGCATATGCGAAATTTCGTTCGAATCGATTAAAGGCTCTAGGACTTAATTCAGTCGACTCTCGAAAATTCGAAATCCAAGGGACTACAAGAAAAATTCGAATTATGAAGAGTTTTTATAATATTTTTGAAAATATATATTATGAACTTACTTAAATTTTATATATAGCCTCAAGTAAAAATAATGAAAACGAAAAAAAGAACAAAAAAATTACATATCGTCGCTGATCTTACAAAACCTCGTAAGTCTTAAATTCATTGTTTGCCAGAAAACAAGAAAAACCAGTTTAAACACGAATACATACAAATTATTTTGATTATTTATGTCCATCGATTAAATTAATAAATTTTTGTAGGGAAATAAGGACAATAGCTTATTCAAATATTTTTTATTTTATGCCAACGTTTCGTCAACTTTGTTGACTTCCTCAGGAGTCAAACAAATTAACTTCTTTGCATATTTGTCATTTTATAAATATTCATTCTTAGCAAACACATATAGGCCAGTCATTGAACAGATCTGTTTGACAAATATGCAAAGAAGTTAATTTGTTTGACTCTGAGAAGTCAACAAAGTTATGAAACTTGGCATAAAATAAAAAATACACTCACCGGCAAAAAAACGCAACACCTAATTTTTTTATTTTTAATATTTTAATTTTATAATATTTTTCTTTGAACATATAAAAATCATTAATATAATTTCTAGGATAATTTTAAATATATAAATTTTAATTAAAGTTTAAAAATGTTACTTTAAAGTTTATTTTTTCAAAAAAGTTCTAATATAAATATAAATTGTCCCACTTAATTATCACAAATAATCACCAAGCGGCTCATCTTTTAATGATTTTTCGCAACTGAAAATCACAAAATTTAATTTTCTAGAAAAAATGTATTGTTTAATCTAATTTAACAAAATTTGATATTTGGAAACAATGTTAGCGATTTGTAATTAAATTATTAATAATATAGATTAAAAGTGTTTAAAGTTATATAAAATGACTTTAAAAATGATATAAATGTTTTAACTTTGTTAAAAAATTGATTTTATAAAAGTAAAACATTAAAAAAAATTAGGTATTGCGTTTTTTTTTGCCGGTGAGTGTATTTGCATAAGCTATTGTCCTTATTTCCATACATCAACTTATTAATACATACAAATACAATGCAATATTTATTATTTGATTGGAATAGAATAATAAGGTTTCAATAGACAGATCCACAGTGAAAAGTTGGTCACTATAAACCAGGGAGGTAGGGAGGGAAGGCTAGCTCGAGAAAGTGTCTCCACATGACGTCACCAACCGCCAGTCGCAAGATGGCGGCTGGAGGGGAAATGACTGTCCCAGGGAGGTAGGGAGGGAAGGCTAGCACGAGAAAGGTGTCTCCACATGACGTCACCAGCCCCTCCAGCCGCCATCTTGCGACTGGCGGCTGGAGGGGAAATGCCTGTCCTGACTGGAGACACCCCCACTCCTGCTTTTCTAACCTAGCTGTTCCTCCTTAGCTCCTTGCTATAAACATATAATAGGTATTTGACCAAAAATCGGACTAACAAGGGTTTGTAAGATCAACGACGATATGTATTAACATTGCAATAGATAATAACATACCTAATTAAAAAAATTAAGAATAGTATTTTGCTAGGAACAATTTGAATTATAAAGAGGGGAAGTGGCCTAGTTCGAATTATAGAACGTTCTCTCCCCCTCTTGTTACGAAAAGGATTTCGAGTTAGAAATACAAAGCATTTTATCGATTTACCGAAGTTAACAGCTAAAGAGTTCAAATTGTCGAAAAATTCGAATTATCGAGGGTCGACTGTAGTTATATTTTTTTAAACCCCTCGCAATTTCTGTCCCTGAAAAAAATAATAACTTTTTTATTATATTATAGGCTCATTTTATAGAATATTTCATTTTTCTATTTTTTTTTTTTTTTTAGTATGAAAATTGTATAATTTTAATTTTTAACCCCCCCCCCTAATTTTTGTTTCGATTTCAACCAAAATCTAATCAGCTCTTAATATCAATGCACCAAAACTAAATGTGAAATTTCGTTTTTATATTCACACTAGTTTTTGAGCTAGAGCGTACACAAAATTTGGTAACGTACTAACAGACATTTTGACAAAATAATCAATATCTCGTAAAACATAATTTCTTTGATGTTCACTCATTAGGGATTTTTTGTAGACCAAAACGCCATGGTTTTGTTCAATTTTTTTTTATCAAAATAGTATCAGCCTTTTTTGAGATATTTTGAAAAAAAGAAGCAAAAAAAGAACCACCTTTTTCACGCACGATTACAATACTTACCCTATATGGAAAAGTAAAAGAATCGTTTCTATTTATTATTGTGACGCTCCAATTGTGCAATCTCATATATCCACACAATATTATTAATAATTAATTAATTTGCAAATATCTTCCGTCTTAAAAGTAACTTACCAAATTATGTACTTAGTTACATTAGTTCCAGAGAAAACGTGAGATCTCAAAATAAAATCGCATTTTTAACCCCTTTACAATTTGAATTTTTAATAAATTTTCTTTCTTAGCTAAAAAAAATAATAAAAAAAAAAATCCCTGCAGACGTTTAGAATAAGAATTACCTAACTTTTAAAATCATAAAATAATTTTATATATAAAAAAAATTGAATAAAATATTCTAATATATATATATATATTTTTTTAGATAAACTACAGGATACCATCCTCTCAGCAGTTGACCACTTCAGCTGATATTAAAATCGCATATCTGGACACTCTCGATGCTTCAGAAGATATATTTTCAAAATACTCATCTAAACTAGAATATTTCAAAATACATTCTTTGATTACCTTATTGTATGAAATAAATAATACTATTCTTTATTATTATCATTTCCGATCAATAATGTGTATCAATTCGAAAGTTTATAATAGGAATTAAGGACAAGTTGTTTTTGTGTGATTTTTTTATTTTTTAACCAACGTTTCGTCGACTTTGCCGATTTCTTCAGGGCTTCTACATCCTCTCCTTCTTATGTGAATGTGCCAAATTTTTTGAAGTTTAAGTTTCTTCATTGGTAACGGAGATAAAAGAAAATAATCTACTTTAGACGAATGTGTGATGTAACTATTTGGTGGGTAAAATATTGATACATGTTTGGTCTGAAATTATAATGTACTCTTGCAACTTGATATTAATAATTGTAGAAGCCCTGAAGAAGTCATCAAAGTCGACGAAACTTTGCTTGAAAAATATAAAAATCACACAAAAACTTCTTCTTAATTCACATTATAAACTTCCGAACTATTATTTATAAAAAAAAAACTCAAATCATAAAACGTTTAATAAAAATCAAAACGTTGCTGGAAAAATTCCACTTTTATCAGATGACAATTTGAAAAATAGTTCATTTATAAATGAATTTTAAAACATCTAAAAACATTTGTATATAATTTACTTTTTCAAACATTAGTTTTTAAGGATGTTGTTAGAGTGATGGCTGTGATCGAGGGGTGAACCGCGATTAGAATTAGGTGTACACAGTCTTTGGAATTATGTGGAATTATTTTGGAATTCATTAGATAAAGCCTCTTCATCTATTGTCTTTTACTTGGAAATGAAAGTGGAAGTGGAAGTAGGTTTACACGATATTAGTTCGCGGTTCACCCCTCGGCTCTGATGGAACTGTATTAGATGAAGGTGTAATTATCAAAGTTGGATGCGCGAATGTAATTAAATAATGAGATTGAAGATGACCTCTCATAAGGGTCAAATATTTAATTATATAGAATAAAATGTTTATAAACTCATTACATTTATCTCTGAACCTTTGGCGCAGGAACATTATAAATTTACATGAAGCTACCATTCTTATTTTTGACAAGGCTATGTTCAATCACATATGTGTACCGCATTGTGTGTATAACTGTAAGTTTAAATAACCAAATTGGTGAACTTGAAATATTATAATAAAATAGATGTGTGGCACTCGGGGACTGCCGCGGTAAAGCTATTGCATAGCATTAAGAAATAATTTCTGCATCTTTTGATATATGATTCATAATTTTAAATAAATTATTGAATTAGATAGAATTAAGAGACAGAAGTTAACCTATAGCAGGCGCTCGCGCCGGCTGTGAAATATACCTAAGTCCTGTAAAAACAATTATATTTCGGAAAATTCTTACTCCTTTTTATTCAAAATTTAATTTTAAAAAATATTGATATAGGAATCAATATTTAATTCGCAATACTTTAATTTTAAACTCAAAAAAACGACATCCAAGTAACCTCACGCTTGAAAAATACCAAAACCTGCCGTAAAAAGCAAAATATTTAATATTTATTAAATATTTTTGCATTGCGAGCAGCAGAAAATTATTCTGCATCTTTATTAAACTCACCCCCGGCTTAAAAACATCGTATTATATTTAAATTAATTAATAATTGATTGAAGCACGTGCTTTGTTCAAATTTCCGTTTATAACCACCCACCTTTTCTCCGAAAATTCCAAAACTTGCCGTAAAAAGCAAAATATTTAATACTTATTAAATATTTTTGCATTACGATGCAGCAGAAAATTATTCTGCATTTTATTCAAACTCACCCCCGGTTTAAAAAACGTTTTACGACACTTAATTTAATTAATAATTAATTGAATCACGTGATCCGTTCCGTTTTGTAAACACCCACCTTTTCCGAAAATTCCGTGGAGTGGGGAGTGTTAGGTTTATTTTCGTTACGGAATTTCTTGATTCGGTCGCCGCGCTCAAAGCCAGCGATAAAAGCTATGCAATAGCTTAATAAGAATACACATATATTAATGTTAACAACGAGGGGTGATCCGCGATTGGAAGTAGGTGTACTCTTCTTTGGAAGTATTTTGGAAGTACTTGGAAATATTTGGAAGTACTTCCAAATATTTGAAATACTTGGAAATATTTGGAAGTACAAGTGGAAGGAAGTAGGTGTAGAGAATATTAGGTCGTGGTTCACCCCTCGGTTAACAATTAGACTGCTGGCCAAAAAAAACGTAACTTAGATTAAAAAAAAAAAAAAACTAATGAAATGTATCTTTAATGCAATGAAGTTGAATAAGCTTTTAATATGATATATTTTTAACCTTTCTTAATAAGTGTTTATTAACACTTATTGCTGTCGTACCAAGAACATTGGCTACGTATCTGTAGGTGCGCCTATCCACGATTAATGCAACGGCTTTCTCAGAATCTGTAATGCTAAGCTTCATAATTTTGATGTGTTTAGTCAAAAAGACACTCAAATAATGGATTTCAACCATTTTATCAAAAGAAAAACAGGAATTGAAAGATTATTAGATTAGAAAGGATATTAGATTTCATCAAAAATCGATAAATATCAAATTATCCGCTTTTATTTCATTTAAATAAAATATTTTAAATTTATGTTACACTTATTAAGAAAGGTTAAATATCATATTAAAAGTTTATTCAATTACATTGCATTAAAAATACATTTTATTAGTTATTTTAAAAAAATCTTAAAGTGTTACGTTTTTTTGGCCGCCAGTGTATTTGTAAATTTTGTAGCACGATTAACTGAAGATGGCCAAATAAATTCAGGCCGAAATGTTTTATTCAGGGTGTTTTATTGAACCCGGCGCATCTAACTTTGGCTGATACCTCGTCCTTCATCTAATACATTAGTTTTTAAGGTTTTAAGAATCTAGGTTTTTACAATTCAAAAAAACAACGTTAACATCTTAGATAATCGGCCTTTTGAGATTTTGGAATTTTCGAAATTTTTTTTGAAAATATCGATATATCACTCGCATCCATAATAGATATTAACTAAAACAGGAATAGCAGGAAATTGGACAATAAATAAAAAATAGAGTTTTTATTAAATGGGCAAGACGTTTCGTTGATTTATTTCGACTTCCTCAGTGGCCCATCCTATCACTCTTTGTCAAAAGACAATTCCACTATGCAACGAAACATTCTTAATCTTTTTTATCATATCTACAATACATGCTTGACCTCAATTACTTAGCAATCTTGAACTTTTTTCCTCTTTTGACAAAGAGTGATAGGATGGGCCACTGAGGAAGTCGAAATAAATCGACGAAACGTCTGGACCATTTAATAAAAGCTCTATTTTTTATGTATTGTCCAATTCCCTTCTATTCCTGTTTTAATTAATTTTGAAAATGTTAAACTCTCAGTTGTATGAATATTGTAAGAGTTCGTGGCTGTGATGAAACTATACTAGATGAAGGAGGAGGTATCAGCCAAAGATGGAATCACTGGGTTCAATAAAACACCTTTAATGAGATGTTTCGGCCTAAATTTTATTTGGCCATCTTCAGTCAATTAGAGTTATACACAAAATGCGGTACACATATGTGATCGAACCAAGCTTGGTTCGATCACATATGTGTACCGCATTTTGTGTATAACTCCTAATTGACTGAAGATGGCCAAATAAAATTTAGGCCGAAACGTCTCATTAAAGGTGTTTTATTGAACCCAGTGATTCCATCTTTGGCTGATTACTCCTCCTTCATCTAGTATAATGTTAAACTCTTAGAATCTTGAAATAAATTTATTCAGAGTGAGGTAAGGTGAACTTTTCGAATAACAACATCAATTTTTTGAATTGTAAAAAACTCGCATCCTTAAAACCTTTATCTTTCTTTTTCGAAGCAAGTATTTTTCAAAAAAAATTTCAAATTTTCAAAAATGTTTAGATTTTTAATAGAAGTTTTGAGATTGTTTTTATAAAAGCATTGTATTTATTAAATTGAAAGTTTTTTTGCCGAGAGTAGCAAAATTTTTATATATTGAAGGAGACAATAAAAGAGTGTGTCTTCTGCTAGAATTATAAATTTTATTTATTTATAACGAGACTATAGTTTCGAGGGCTTTGTCCTCTTCATCAGTCTATTACAATGGACTATAGTCTCGTTATAAATAAATAAAATTTATAATTCCAGCAGAAGACACACTCTTTTATTGTCTCCTTCAATTGTATTTATTTTTATAAACTCTATATTATTCTAAGTTTTTCTTTTTAATTTCCCATCCAGATATTTTCAAGTATAGAGGAAATCCGTCCTATTTCTCCAGTGATACACACTCGAGTGTTAGTCAAAAGCCCGCCTCCAAATGAAATTATCGAAAAACAACAACAACAACATCAACAACAGCAAACAAATGATAATACCAAAACATCCTCGCCCCCACCAGTGATGACAAAACCAAATAAATTAGCCGAAGATCGTTTGGCGGCGTTGAAAAAGAAATACGATCTTGATCAGATGGTCGATGAAGAGGAAGAGGAATTGGAAGAGGAGGAGGATGATGTGGACGATATCCAGGCAGTCAATGCATCTGAAGACGATGAAGAGGAATTGGAACAAGTGGAGACACCGGTGGATGACGACGACGATGACGACGAACTGGAAGAGGACGAGGATGATGATATGAAATCGTCCTCTACCACGGCCACGGTTATTCCAAAAGAGACGCCCATAGAAGAAATTAAAGAGGCTAAAGTTCAAGAAAATGCTGTTGCTCAATTAAAAGCTGTTTTACAGGTGAGAATTTCATTTGATATTCTTACAATATATTTCTTAGGTTATAAATTAAAAGCCTCAGCGATTGGGGAGCGGGGTAAAGGTCTATCGAAGATTACAAAGCTTAGTGACTTTTACTCAACGCTTCGGCTAAAAACCATTCAAAAGTAAAACGGGGACCTTATTAATCTTTATTGGTTGCTATTACTTTAGTAGTTCATACTTAAAAACGTTCACAGATAAACCTCTTGTATTTGGGTATATTTGGGTCATTCCATGTCAGTTCACCCGGTCATGACACCCATCTCCTCAGATTTTGATGAAACTTGGCACAAATGGTTCCATTAGTATCCTGATAACACCTGGAAATTTTTTTTGCTCTATCATTTATAGTTTTTTTATTATTAATTTTTTCATCATCATCATTGAGTATACAGTCCTAAGACTGGTTTGATGCAACAATCCGTCTCCACTTGACTCTGTCCCCGTCACCTGTTCAACCTTAACCTGTTTAATTTCGTTTTCGCTCCTCCCATCCCATGTTATTTTACTTCCTAGGTAGCGGAATTCCTTAACTCCTTCTAGGTTTTCTTGGTTAATTTTGATGCATTCCTGTCTCGTTTGTTCTTTTTTTGTACATACTAGGACCTTGGTTTTATTCTTGTTTATTTTCATTTTGATTTCTTCTATTAGGATTTGGTTAATTCCATTCAGGGCGTCCTCTAATTCTTTTTTATTGCATCCTAGAAGGGCAATGTCATCGGCAAATCTTAACATAGCGATCTTTTGACCTTGGATTTCGATACCTGTATCAATTTTGTCTTTGAATTCTTTAATCGCTTCTTCTATGTATAAGTTGAAAATCATGGGTGACAGCACACATCCTTGTCTTACACCTTTTTTTATTTTGGCTTCTCTTTGCTCATCTCCAATATTTATAATTGCCGTCTGGTTTTGATATAGATTGTAGATTAGTCTTCTCTCCCTGAATTTTATTCCCGCCTGTTTTAATATTTTAAACATAATTTCCCAATTGACGTTATCGAATGCTTTTTCTAGGTCTATGAATCCGATGTAGACAGATTCTTCCCTGATAAAAGCCCTTTCTATTATTAGTCTAAGAGAGAGAATTGCTTCTCGGGTGCCTCTGTTTCTTCTAAAGCCGAACTGGTCTTCCCCCAGATTTTCTTCAACTCTTTGTTCTATTCTTCTTTGGATTATTTTGGTTAGGATTTTGGAGGCATGTGAGGTTAGGCTAATGGTCCTGAAATTTTCACATTTATCCGCGCCTGTCTTTTTGGGAAGTGTGACTATTTTGTTTTTTGGAAATCTTTTGGGATGATTCCCAATTTATAGATTTTGCTAATTAGTTCAAAAAGTTTGTCACGTGCCTTTTCTCCAGAGTTCTTTAGGATTTCAGCTTGTATATTGTCTATTCCGGGTGCTCTATTATTTTTTAGTTCCTTCAAAGCTGTCTCGAATTCTGACCTGAGTATGGGGTCTCCTAATTCGTTTTCGTCCACAGATTCTTCTTCTTCTATTGGGTTCATTGTTTTTTCTTCTCCATAGAGTTCTTCTAGGTGTTCCTTCCATCTATTTGCCTGTTCGTTTTCGTTTAGAATAATGTGGCCTCCTTTATCTCTTATGTTCTTGCTTTTTGGCTTGTCTTCTTGAAAATTTCTTTTTATTGCCCTATAGGCTACATCAACTTTTCCCAATACTAGATTTTCGTTGACTTCTTTACATTTTTCTTGAATCATTTTTTCTTTTGCTTTTCTACATTCTCTTATAACTTTCCATCTTAATTTTTTATATGTTTCTTTCCCTTCTTCGTCTTTTCTGTTCTTAAATTTTCTTCGTTCGTCAATCAGTTGCAGTATTTCGTCTGTTACCCATGGATTTTTAATTTCGTTTTTCTTTGATTGAAGGACTTCGTTGGCTGTTTCGGCCAGGCTTGATTTCATATCATTCCATTCTCGCTCGATCTCTTCTTCTTTATTATTTGTGGGTGTTTTTCTTCCAGTTTCTTATTCATTACGTTTTCGAAGAGTTTTTGGGTTTCCTTATTTTTTAATTTAGATATATCCCAGTTTTTTCGCGACCCCTCCTTTTTATTAGTTTTTTAAATTTTAGTTGGCATTTCATCGCAATTAATTTTTTAGTTTCTTTAATTTGGCGCTATCGGAACTTCGGAAATAGCGCCTTTAACGTGAACCCCCAACTTTAAAAATATTTTCCTTGTAAACTATTAAAGATATCATCATGAAATTTTGCAGAAAGTTTGTGTGTTTTACCTAAAAGCAGATAGAAATGATTTTATTAAACTATCTCAATTCCTCAAAAAACTAAAAATATTTTATAGTGAAAGATCCTTTATGATTGTTTTAGAATTAAGAATTGTAAATATTTTTAGCTTTTAGACATAAACAGCATAAACACGCTACTGATTGTAAATTTTTAGCGAACTACAAAATGTGAAATTTTGGCGCCCCGGACAAAACACCCCTAGATATATCAATCAAACAGTTCATAATGTGGTTTATTTCAAAAAGTTATAATAAACTATTCAACTACCAAAGCTTCAATCATTCTGTGAAAAGACTTTATTAATATCAATACAAAATCTGTCTGTCTGGCTGTCTATATGTAAACTAAATCAGATGAAAAATTATTATTTTCCAATCCCGACTAAAATTTAATATTTTTTCCCCTTTATTTTCTAATTTACGTATTTAATTTTTTACAGCAAGGGCCATCGACTACAGCATCCATGTTGCCGCGATCACGATTACGTTTGCGTTTAAATTCCAATACCAGCATTGAAAAAAGTCCAACCTCGGGTGGCACGTCACCGATAACACCTATGTCGTCACCATTGTCCCCGAGCAAAATACCCGCACCACGTGTACCTGTGAGCAATCGGCGAAGTGCGAGCGTAACAGATATAAGAAAAGCATTTGAATATAAAACTAGTAACAATCTGCCTTCGCCAACAACAACAACAACAACAATAATACAGCGACAACCACATACAGGTGGGGTATTTATATTCAAAATAAAATTTCTGTTTTTATTATTATTATTATAATTATTAATATGTCTAGGCCATCATGTTCGGGTGTCGTCGTTGGATTCGACAACATCCGAGGATAGTAATATGGTTGTATCAGGTTCAGGTGTTCCACAACCATTCGGTTCTGCTAATAATTTACATCGAGAACAATTTGGTTCTATTACATCTTTAGCAAGTTCTACCAGTTTAATTTCACAACAGGTAAATATTAGAATTAATCAAATAAATACTTTGAAAATAGTTTTATTTAGGTAATAATTGAAAGTATAAAGAGAATTCACCGAAGCTGTCCTCTGCTTGTTTCAAATAAACATATATATATATTTAATTTATTTGTTTGAGACTATAGTTTCTAAATTTTGACCTTCATCATCAGTCTTTTTAATTAAAAATATTTTATTTATTTTCTCATGGGTTCAAATACCCGATTGGGTTTAGATAAATTCGTTTTGTCGTAATTATAAGCGGGTCACTCAACAAACAGTCGTTTTATACCGGATGAGTTTTTTATCTTGAGACAGTCTTATAACTCTAAAACAGTGAATTATATGAAAAAAAGTTTCAAATAAAAGTTTATTTATATGGAGAAGGAAATTAAACTAGGCTATTGTTTGTTTACCTAAAACAAGCTTTCAAGGGTATTTCAAGGTCAAGTTCTGTTTTTTAAATAGAAACCTATATATTTGTTTACATATTATGTATCTACAAAAAAAAACTGAACAGCTTTCATAAGATCTATTTTTTTATTCGATATCAAATAAATAAAATATTAAATCAATTAGATCTCAGAAAAAAACCCTAATAATTATTTTTAACAATTAAATAACAATAAATTCAACTTAATTATCAAATAATAATGATCAAATATTTAATTATTAAATAAATAATTTAATAATAATCAATAATTTATTAATTTTCCAAAACTGTTCTGTGATATTCCAGAGTACTACACATTTACTATTTAATTATTTAGTACATGGAGCCACCGAGCGATGCACGGTAACCCCTGACCCTCCCCCTCCCCCTCCCGAAACCACACAGCTCGCCCCCACCACTGCACCCCCACTCCGCCCCACCCCACCCCAACCGCTCCTCCCACCCCCGGATCCCCCACAACTGCACCCCAACTTCTGCATCTCCCACATCCACCCCACCCCGCACCAAGTTTTTGCATTTCTAGCTTTCTAATGGTCCACATATATATTATCGTATGTGTATATTTGTTTACTCGTACACCAATTTGCCCACATGTTCATATTGATTTGCCACACATATTCATATTGATAAACATTATAAAAAAATAAATAGGAAAAAAATAATAAAAAAAATAATCGTATAGGGTCTGAAATAAAAACATAAAATTAAATAAGATTTGTTTCCAAGTTATATAAAAAAAAGCCACTTCAACCAATTTATTTGTAAACACACCTGTAATGTTATGATTTAGGCACCTGTTTTTTTTTTTTTTTTTTTTTGGCTTTTTGGCCTTTCTAGCCATAAGCCATTTACGATACTATTTATTTTACTTAAATTTGTCTCTACCCCGGGGGTCAGATTTCAGCCGGATGCCTCGAGTCGGATTCGAACTCGGGTCCTCTTGGTTAGCTGGCTGACATGCTACCGCCTAGCCTACCCGACCCCCCTTAGGCACCTGTTAATTAAAAACAAATAAAAAATCCCTGATTTTAATATAATATATAAATATTTGCTATAACCTATTAGTGGGTTTTAAAATTAAAAAAACAATTAAAAATAAAAGATAATTGAAAAAATGTAAACAAACTTTTTTATTTCATCTATCAATAATTACTTTAATTAATAAAAGATCAATTAAGATTAAATTTGTCGAGATCCAGACCTAGCCAGATCGCTTTCTCATCCTCAAAACTTGTTAATAGAATTTGTTTCATCAAAATCGGTAGAGACGTTTTCAAAATAGAACTAAGAAATAAATATATATAAAAACAATTTTTGCTCGTTTAATAAGAGTAGATTTTCAATTTTTAAATTTTATTAATAACAATTTTTTTTTTAATTCAAATCTTTTAAATTTTTTGTCATCCCTCCCATTTATCTATTAAGATTAAGATATATTTTTTTTTTATTTCTCAGAGTTTCAATAAATGGCTCTAATTATTTTTTTACTTTAATTTTTTGTTTCTTCCCGTTATTATTTAAGAGGATCCTCAATTTTTCTCTTGACAGTACCTTTGACTATTTTATTTTATTTTTTTATGTTTATATATGTAGTATAGAGCCTATTTAGTTTTGGAAAAGACTAACTTGCATCCGGAAACCGAAATGCGAAGCGGATAGGACAGCTCTGGCCATCTTGAGTTGCTACCCTTATCCTACTCTAAATAAAATCTTTCAGTCGGTTTTTAGTAAGGTTGCAACTTTTCCATTCCTCCGACTTCAATTTACAGACCCCCGATTAGATGGTTGCAAATGTATCATGTTATTATTACAGGTTAAAAATTTGAATTGATCCTCCTGGAACTCACAGTTTTAGACTTATGACGCTGTTGCAGCAAATAAGCGATATATTATGGAATTTTACATATTTAAGTGTATTTGAGAGCCATGTATGAATTTATTTTATCTATTATGAAATACCCATTACAAAAATTGAGATTTATTCGAATCAGTAATAAAATATAAATAAATAAATAAACTAGAAAATTATATTGAAAGTTTCTTTTTGGCGAGAGTTGCAGAATTTTTCTAAATTAAAGGAGACAATAAAAGAATGTGTCTTCTGCTACAAAAATAATATTTTTTTTTAGTTTATTTATAACGAGACTATATGGGGCACACACTGAGACATGGGGGACTGCTTAGGGATATCTTGGAGGGGGAGGTGGGAAAGAAAAGGGGAAGGGGAAGACCCAGATTAGAATAGTTCAACCAAATAATTGGGGATATGGGATGCCAGACATTTAGAGAGGTCAAACAGCTGGCGGGGGACAGAGTCGAGTGGAGACGGATTGTTGCATCAAACCAGTCTTAGGACTGTATACTCAATGATGATGATGAGACTATATACTTTCAATGGCTTTGTCCTCTTCATCAGTCTATTAATTACAATCGATTCACAGGAATTGATTGTAAGTTTTGTGTGTAAAAATTAATAGACTGATGAAGAGAACAAAGCCCGTTATAAATCAATTAAAAAAATTTATTTTTTTCAGCAGAAGACACTCTTTTATTGTCTTATTCTTTTTGTCCCATACTTGTTTTAAGCAAGGGCGGATCCAGGGGGGGGCGATCGCCCCCCCATAAAGGCCCGTGCCTGGGAAAAAAATTTGTAAATTTTTTTTTTTTACAAATTTTAAAATTGAAAATAAAGTTTTGTATATATATGTGTGTGTGTGGGGGGGCGGCGTCTCTGACCCCCCCCCCCCGCTTGGACAATTCGATCGAGCGACACACTTCCGAGATAGTATATCTTATATACATCGGGTACCTTATATACATTCTTCCCTCCCCCCCCATAAAAAATTCCTGGATCCGCCCTTGGTTTTAAGTGATTGTACTTTATATTCTATCTATCTGTGGGATTTTCTTTATATTTGAATTCTCTTTTTATTAATCTTTTTTGTATGTTTTAAAGGAATTACAATCACTGATTGATGAAGCGAATCAGACCTTAGAGGAGGCAAGTTGTCTCTCACCTGAGCATGAAGTTGTTGTTGTCATTTTACATCGTGAATTGGCAACTGGATCAGTTGGAATTACTTTAGCCGGCGGGGCTGATTATGAATCCAAAGAAATTACGGTAAATATAAATAAATAAAAATAAATTACACAATTTTTAATTAAATAGATAATAATTAATTTCATTTGGATTGTGTGTTTAATTTAGGTGCATAAAGTATTAGCTGGAAGTCCAGCCGATCGGGATGGACGTATTCAAAAAGGGGATCGAATCATTTCGATTAACGGAAGGAGTATGAAAGGGTTGACACATAAAGACTCTTTAAATATCCTCAAGGTTGGTATTTATATAAAGATATTATATACATGGCCTTATAGAGAAAATTCGAGACCCGAGATAACTAATATTTTTGAGGGCCTTTAAAATTCAAAATAAAATTGGACAAGAAAATAAAAACAATTTTATTTTATATTTACTAAATTAGGACATTTAATTATTTTACAGAAACTTTGCATGCTTTAACATTAACAAATTCACTTTTTATGAGGCTCCTAAAATTGTGAGGTCCGGGGCAGCTGCCCTCTTGCCCCCTTCTTTGACCTGGCCTGCATATATACAGGGTGCTTCAAAAAAATGTATACACACTTTGAACTTCCATAGAAAATTTATTTACCGTTCTACAAAGTTAAATTTCAGGAAAATAGAAAGCTGAAAGTCCAATGTAAATGAAACATAAATAACAAATGTTAATACTGTTCAAATTGGTGACCTGCAGCATCAATACAATTCTGAGTACGAGTCACCACTGATTCTGTACATCGTATCAAAACGTCCAATGAGATTTCTCTACACACTGCTTGAATCTCATTCTAAAGAATGTCTAGGTTACGTGGTTTACGTTTGTACACCTCATCTTTTACTGTGCCCCACAAGAAGAAATCCAGTGGTGTAAGGTCTGGAGAGCGTGCTGGAAACTCGATTGGCCCCCTGCGTCCTATCCACTGGCCCGACAAATTTTGATCCAGGTAAGCTACATTTTTTTGAAGCACCCTGTATATACGGGAAATCAGTCAACTGTCAAATCAATTTTGAACAAAGTGCTTCAAAAAAATGTAGCTTACCTGGATCAAAATTTGTCGGGCCAGTGGATAGGACGCAGGGGCCAATCGAGTTTCCAGCACGCTCTCCAGACCTTACACCACTGGATTTCTTCTTGTGGGGCACAGTAAAAGATGAGGTGTATAAACGTAAACCACGTAACCTAGACATTCTTTGGAATGAGATTCAAGCAGTGTGTAGAGAAATCTCATTGGACGTTTTGATACGATGTACAGAATCAGTGGTGACTCGTACTCAGAATTGTATTGATGCTGCAGGTCACCAATTTGAACAGTATTAACATTTGTTATTTATGTTTCATTTACATTGGACTTTCAGCTTTCTATTTTCCTGAAATTTAACTTTGTAGAACGGTAAATAAATTTTCTATGGAAGTTCAAAGTGTGTATACATTTTTTTGAAGCACCCTGTATATATATATATATTTATTGAAATAATTTTTAATTATTTTTCGCAAATAAATAAATTGAAATAAATAAATAAATAAGGTCGAGGAATAAAGATTTATTTATTTATTTATATATTTACAATTCTTTTTTAAAATGATCTCAAAAGACTTATAAGAAATTCAAGCGTTTCGTGAGAAATTTTCCCTTTATCAATTTGAAAAATTTGAAAAAATAGTTGATTTAAAAAAGGAAATATAAAGGAACTATAAACAAATAAAAATTTAGCTACAGATTGTCTTTGAATAAAATAAAAAAATTAAAAAAGAGAAAATTTTTTTTTCCAAAAATTTCTAATAAATTTTTTTCACTATTCTTGAGCTGCCTCCATTACTTTTAAAATAAAAATTTCTAATAAATATTAGCTAAAAGTGACCTTTTGTTATTTGAATTTTTGTAATTATTTCTAAAATTAATATTTTTTCTAAAATTACATTCTTTAAATATTTAAAAAATTTTGTATTGGTAAACTCAAAATTGTAAAAATCAAAGAACGGAATTTAGAAAAAAGATTTATTTTAAAAATGATCAAAATTTTTTAAACAACAAAAATTCACTTAACAACAAAAGGTCAGATTTAGATTCAGTTTTTCTAATATTTATCAGAAATTTTTAGAAAAAAATGATTTTTTATAAATATTTATATTTTTTTAATTTATTTTCATCTCCATCTGTATCATTGTCTATTTTCAAAATATTTCTTTCTTTCTAGCTGTTTTATATTTTCTTTTTTAAAGTAACTATTTTCTCAAATTTTCATTGATAAAGGAATAATTTCTCCCGAAACTTTTGGATTTTTATTAAACATTTTGTGATTGTTTTTATAAAATAATTGTATTTACCATAGGCGCCGACTACTTGGGGTCTTCTGGGCTCGAGTCCTTTGCTTGATAAATGAAGAGAAAACGGATTTGAAAAAATATGGGCAGAAGCGAGACCCTTTGGGTCGGAAGATCCCATATTTCCTCGATCTGGTGTTCCCCAAGGCTCTGTAATCTCCTCCACACTCTTCCTAATTTATATAAACGACCTTATCGATCAAACGGCAAACCCCACTCATTGTTACGCCGACGATAGCACTCTGCACGGCAAACCCTCACTCCCGAATAATCGAATCAATGTTGCCTCCTCAATTACTCTCGACCTAGACAAACTGAATAAATGGGGCTCACAAAATTTAGTTAACTTCAATTCAAACAAGACTCAATGTTGTCTAATTTCTAGGCGCGAAAATAAAGATTTCCCTGATATTCTCTTCGATTCGAATACCCTAGAAGTGTGTGACAGCCTATCCATGTTGGGCGTCTCTGTCGCATCTGACCTGTCTTGGAATGAACACATCTCCTCTGTGGCGAAATTTGCAGCAAGGAAGATTGGCTTCTTATTCAGGTCCAAGCGATTTTACAAACCCCCACAACTTCTCACCATCTACAAGGCCCAAATCCGCCCCTGTCTCGAATACGGCTCTCATCTATGGAGAGGAGCCTCAAAATATTCTCTTGCTACCCTTGATGCAATTCAGAAACGAGCCGTCAGGCTAATTGACGATTCTACCCTCACCGACTGCCTCGACTCGCTAGCTCATCGAAGAAATGTCTCTGCCCTTTCCCTTTTCTATAGATACTATCACGGCAGGTGCTCTGATGAGATAAAATCAATAATTCCCCCCAAAGCATGCTTTGAACGTAGCACGCGTTTTTCCGACTTTCAACACCCTCTCGCGGTCAAATTAGAAAAGTGCCGGACCACTTCATTCGCGAATACATATATCCCCATGACTTCAAGGAACTCTCTCCCAGCCTCCATCTTTCCCAGCACTTATAATCTTCAAACCTTCAAAACCGGAGTGCATAGACACCTACGTCTACACCCTCTCACTTAATCAACTTTCCCTTCTCTTCGGTAATGCAAGGGTCTTTCGAGATCCATAGGGGCTACATCTTTACTGGTGCACCCCTTCTTGCATTCGATTGCATTAAAAAAAAAATCGAAAAATACCAAGAAGAATTTCTCATTCTAGTAATGATAATGAACATATATACAATTCCCCAATAGATTATTACTGCAGAATATTTTTCGAAATATTAGATTAAACACTATCTTCTTTAAATAAACGTTTTGAAACTCCTGTTATGGACCATTTAACAAATATGGAAAAATTTTTACTAACTGGTAATATTAAGACGCTTGGCCGAAAAGTCAAAAAAAAATGATATCGCAGAAGAATTTATTAAACGTTCAGCGGTTCTTCAAAATACTTTTGCTTTAAAACTATAAATATATTGAATATATTTGTTACTTTTTGTTTATATATAATTTGTGCTAATTTTAAGAAATATTTGATAAATTTACTGTTGCACCTTTTTAAGCCCCCCACACGAATATCCAAAAATCGGCGCATATGGTATTTATTATTTACAAAAAAAACTACCAGTTAATTATTCCAAATAGGAATATTCATATCATTTTTGATATAACCATTAAAAAATTGAGAATAATTTAAGCCTGTTTTTTTTTTTAATAAACGTTTAAAAATTATTTTTATTTAAATGTATTTTTCATACATATATATTACAATATTTACAAATCTTAATACTAAAGTTATAATATTTCTCAATATTTCTCTCTAGAAATGTTCAACTGTCATCCTCTTAAGATATATCCTCACTTATTCTACTTCTTCTTCTGCCTTCATACATATGACTTTAACAAAATTTTCCTTTTATTTTTAAACTAATTGAAAATAATAATGATTTATTTATTTATTTTAGACTCCACGAACTGAAGTTGTTCTGGTTGTAAGTCGTCCTCGTACTTGTATAGAGAATACTAATGGCATAACGACAACAACAACAACAACTGCTAATACTACTACTACTATTAACACCAATGGTGATGTTTTAACACCCCCGAGAACGCCTTCCGGACGACCACCAAAAATTCTTGAACAAGTTCTTGAAACTAATTCAACTGGTGAGTTCCAAACCTTAAAATCTATTATAATATAATTTAATGGACGCACCTAGTACGTATGTATATATATAATTCATCATCAGTCTTTTAATTATAAGTATTTTATCTGCTATTTCTCATGGCTTCAAATATCCGTTTGGATTTAGGCAAATTTGTTTTGATGTTATATAGCAAGCAGGTTACTGAACAAACGATATCATGAGGATTGTCCCCCCCTTTTTTAGACTTTAAAAGGGTCAACGAATAAACCTCCTTGCATATTAATATTATTTGTAATTGTAATTTAGCTCAATACACTGTGCACAGTGATACCTTGATGATGGCCAGAGCGGGTCAAAACGTTGGCAAAAAATTATTTACATGAATATTGATGAGGCAGTCCAAAATTCAAAAAAAAAAGAGATAATTTAAACTATATTTTTATTCAAAAACGATGTTTCGGAGCCTTATTCCCCCCTTCTTCAGGGTTTTCAAAGTAGGAGGGAAAAAGCCTCCGAAACGTCGGTTTTTGAATAAAAATATAGTTTAATTTATCTCTCTTTTTTTGAATTTTGAACTGCTTCATCAACATCCACTCAATTCATTTATCAGTCCGTCTATAAAAACTACTTCAATCTTATTAAAATTATTTAATTTTATTTCAATTTTTATTTCAAGTGACTTGTTGCTTACTGATTATTATTTAAGGTGTTAGAAAGAAATAAGCTGCTTGTATTAGTAACCTTTATTACCTACCTGTCGGACCGAGAGTGTGCTGAATTGTTTGCTTTAGTTAAAAGTTAAATACAATTTATTAATATTATATCTATTTATTTATTTTTCAGTTGATTGTACTGACAGCCTCGCACGTGGTCCACCAAAGAGTATAATTTTAATTAAGGATGGTGCCGGTTTAGGATTCAGTTTAGAGGGTGGCAAAGATTCTCCGCTAGGGGATCGACCACTCACTGTTAAAAAAATATTCACCGGTAAGTAATTGGATTCGATTTTGATCTATAACATTATTATATTATAAATAATATGACCTGAAATCAATAAATTATATTCAGTAAAAATATTATCTTGAAAAAATGTTATTGATTGTGACTATATACCATAAGTAAATAAATAAAAATCTTTTATAAAAATTATCTTCAAACGTTTATTGGAATACCAAACGTTTTGGGAGAATTTCTCCCTTTATCAATGGAGTTTTAAAAAAGGGAGATTCGAAGGGAGCAAGATTTTTTCTCACTTATAGAGGTTTTCACTAACCCAGTACCCAGGTCTCTCACTAGTTAATGACAGGATCAGCATTACAATATACATATAACATCAATTACTGCTTTATTTAATCACAAGAATAAAGATTGAAAAAACTCAATTACGAGGAGAAGTTGAAAAATAAGTTTCCCCTGTCGACTGTGGTCAGAGTTGTGTATGAAGGTCAAAAAATAGAATGAGACATTAAAGATATGACATACCTTTATTTTATTATTCTCGTACGAGTACGTTGAGACATTTGTCATATCGCTTGATAGGCTTCAAAAAGTCCTCCAAGAAAAATTCAGGGCTTTGCATATGGAAGAAGCGTTGAACGGCTATGGGCGAAAGGCGACACAGCAGGAAAACGCGCAAGATTGTGACGGGGGACGAAACGTGGGTCCACCATTTCACGCCAGAATCGAAGGCCGCATCTATGGAGTGGAAACATCCGTCATCACCTGTCCGAAAGAAGTTCAAGACAACTCCCTCTGCAGGTAAAGTGCTCCTCACAGTTTTCTGGGACGCCCAAGGAGTTTTGTTGCTGGACTTTTTGGAGGTTGGAACCATCAATGCTACGCGCTACTGTGACACCCTGTCGAAATTGAAAGAGGCGATTCGGAAAAAGCGGCCTGGCCTTCTCACATCTGGCGTTCTGCTGTTGGATGACAATGCCAGACCACATTCGGCGAGGGCAACGCAAAACCATATTGCAACTCTTGGTTGGGAGCGCCTACACCATCCGCCATACAGTCCTGATCTCGCACCAAGCGACTTCCATCTGTTTCCGGCTTTGAAGACAAATCTCGGGGGAAGGCGCTTTGGAAGCAATACGGAAGTGAAACAAGCCGTTCAACGCTTCTTCCGTATGCAAAGCCCTGATTTTTTCCTGGAGGGCTTTTTGAAGCTTATTAAGCGATATGACAAATGTCTCAATGTACTTGGTACCTATGTGGAAAAATAAAGGTTTGTTATATCTTTGATGTCTCATTCTATTTTTTGACTTTCATACACAACTCTGACCACAGTCGACAGGGGAAACTTATTTTTCAACTTCCCCTCGTACTTTGCTTTGTCTTAAATTATTTTCTGTCAATGATTTTTCTATAATAGGTATATAACTTATCCAATATTGCTTTATCTCCGACTGATAATAGTTCAAAATATTTATGAAGAGTCTCTAAAGCTTTTTCCGCTTCACGCTTCGAACATATTTTAATCTTTAAGCCACACGAATCTTAATACTTAATACACATTCATGTACTCATAGCCAAGGAATGTCTCAATTAAAGAGGTTTTTCGGTATGAAGCTCCCGGGCCTGATATCAATGTCTACAGTAATAGAGGTTTCTTACTTATCCAGGTTTCACTGTATTATTTATATTAATTTCTTAAAGGAACTTTTTTCTTTTCTTTTTAAAAATTTTTACATTATAATTCCAGTGATAAAGGAAGAAATTCTCACGAAATGTTTGGTATTCCAATAAACGTCCAAAGCAAGGGCGGGTCCAGGGGGGGTGGAGGGGGCGATCGCCCCCCCCACTATAGAGGCCCGTGCCTGGCAAAAAAATTTGTAAAAAAAAAAATAATAATAATTTTAATTATTTCTAGAGACTATAGTTTCGAAGGCATTGCCTTCATCATCAGTCTATCACAAATATTTCAGCATTAGTTACAAATTAAGATTTATACATTGAAAATTTTGAAAAATATATAATGTCTTTTCTTCATGTTTCCTCTTGGGAGATTAGAATATATTCTATCCCCAAGAGGAAACATGAAGAAAGACATTATATATTTTTCAAAATTTTCAATGTATAAATCTTAATTTGTAACTAATTTGAAATATTTGTGATAGACTGATGATGAAGGCAATGCCTTCGAAACTATAGTCTCTAGAAATAATTAAAAATTATTTTATTTAAAAAACAGAAGACTCTCATTTTATTTTTAACCTAAAAAATAAAAACAATTCTGTTACCATCGACAGTGAAATCTTTTATTCAACTAATAAAAAAAAAAAACATTTATATTTTCAAAAGATTTTAAAATTGAAAATAAAGTTCTATATATGTGTGTGTGGGGGGGCGTGTCTGGACTCTCCCCCCGCCTTGGACAATTCGATCGCGACACACTTCCGAGATAAAAAGTAGATCTTACATCGGGCACCTTATATACATTCACCCCCCCCCCCCCCCCCATAAAAAATTCCTGGATCCGCCCTTGGTCCAAAGATGTTTTTATAAAAAATTTTATTGATTGTTTTTATATATAAATTGATAAAATTCTTTTATAAAAACCAATCGTTAAACGTTTATTAAAATTCCAAACGTTTCTGGAGAATTTCTCCCTTTCTCAATGGAATTTAATTAAGTTTATTTATCTAATGAATTTTGAAAAATAGACAATGATACAAATTGTCTTGGTAATGAAATTACCTTGAATAAATATAAAAAATATAAATATTTACGAAAAATTATTTTTTCTCTAAAAATTTTAAAACTTAAATATTAAAAAAAAAACATTCAATATCCATAAAAGATTTGTACCTATTTATTTATAATCTACATGTATATTATTAATTATTATTTATTTATTTATTTTGTTGTTTTTTTCTCCTTGTTTAGGTGGTGTCGCTTATAAAAATGGTGAATTAAAAGCTGGTGCTGAATTATTGAAAATCAACGGCGTTGATTTGACGCCCATGTCCCGTATTGAAGCCTGGTCAATGCTGAAAAAGTTACCAGATGGTCCAGTCACATTAACCCTAAGACCACCTGTTGAAAACTAAAATAATTAATATTAATAATAATAATATTTTGCAATTCCAGATTTACATATATATATATATATTTATATATATAATATATCTATATTTTCTTTATTATTATATTAAAAAAAAGAGGGGGGGAGAAACAGAGTGTGCCATGTTAATAGATTAACAAAATAATATAAAAAAAAAAAAAATAAAAAATAAATAAATAACATAATATATATTTATATATGGGGCGATTTTTGTTTGTTTTTATGAACAAATATAAAAATTAAATCCATATTAAAGAATCCAAAAAAAGAAAAAAAAAATTAAATAGGGACCAAATGAAAAAAAAAATATTTATATTTATTATATATTTTTCTTAATATAATTATATTATATATAAATATATATTTATACACAAGGTGGACCAAATAAAACAACACATTTTTATTTCCCACTCCTGTTGCGCATGCGTGAATAATTAATTAAAAAATTAAAAAACTTGTTATTGTATTGTATAATTAAAGTATTTGTTCAGAATTCTTGTGCCTGGAAAAGCATGCTAAGTTAAACTTTAAATGGCCATACTGGCAATACCTTGCAGTATCCCAGACAGAAGGGAATATTGCAGCAATATTACATTGCAATATTAAACCTTGCGGGGAGATTGCAGGAACATTGCAGCAATATTGCCACTGCAATGTTGTTGCAATATGCCAATATTGTGGAAGGTTCACATTATTGCTGCAAAATTCCAGTCTGTCTGGGATGCTTACTTGTCTTGTGTCTTCAAATCTTGTAGACTTGCTTTGAGGAATTCCACAAGTCTTTACTGATTGTTCTTAAACTATCTGTGGATTCGAGAGTAGGACATGCGTCAAGACATATGTCAAGTCGCTCTATCTTGTTTCAAGAATTCAAAATAAAGTTGAAATTTATTCCATGGGAAATAAATGAAAACATGTTAGTGGGCCGGTTTTATTTGGCCCATCTTATATATATATTTCGCTCTAAATACAAGTTTTTTTAATTAAAAATAATAAGAAGTTGTATTTTTAATTGAATTTCAAATGTTTCAGAATTCGTATATAACTTTTATCAATAAAAATAATTATTTTCAAGAGATAGATTGTAGCAAATATAAATGTTTTTAGAATAAAAAATTCTTTTGAAAAATAATAATTATATTTTCTAAATATTTATATACCTACGTAAAATTTAAATCTCAACTTTTCTAAAAAAAATATATATTTTCTACTTCCGAAACGTTTGAAGTTCATTTATAAATTCATTCTTATTGTTTTTTTGTTTTTGTTTTTAAATAAAAATATTTGTATTTATTTTTGTATATCGTATATTGTATATATATATACACATTTTATACACAGGTTGAGTCACCGAAATTTGATGTTTTTTTATATAAGCCATCATTAGCGTTCGCATGAATTTTCTATCGATATATATAGTGACGTACGGTCCATGGATGCTGTGGATGTAGCGCATCCCCAAAATTTCAAAATATTCAGAGTATTTTGCGGAAATTAATTACCAATAATGTTACCGACCAAATGCAAAGTGGACCAAACAAGCAAAAGCTGGTTTGGTCCACTTTTTTCAGTTGGTCGGTAACAATATTAGTAATTAATTTCCGCAAATAATCAAAAATTATAATTTTGTGGGTTAGTAATTCTTAAAAGAAATTCTTAATCTTGATAATTTCACAAATGGCTTGTGTTTTCGTATTGAATTTTTCTTCGTCATTATCATTGAAATCTCTTTTATTGATAAAATCATTACAGATTTCTTTTTCAATTTTATTATTCATTTTTTTATCTAATTTTTAAATATGTTATTTCCATTTTTCTTTACGAAATTACAACTTATTTATGTTGCTATGACAACAACTATGTAAATATTATGATAATTGTGTAGGGCTTCCACATCTCCCCTTATAGACCTCCGATCCTCCCACTCAGGATCCGGTTGAGTGGCTCAGGGTGTGGCCACAGCAGAACGGTGTGAAACCTTAGTATGCTGCGACCAAGAATAAAATGATAATAATAATAACAAAAAAAAGGAATACCGCATGCCGTCCAAATAATAAAAATAAATAAATAAATACACTGGGAAGAATAAATAAAACAAAAAATAAATAGTTAGAATAAGTCACTGGGTTTGAAGAAATTGTTGTTAAATTATTTAAAAATAAATAATTTAAAAAACAGATAAATAAATAAGTAGACAGGAAGTTGCCGTAGTCAAGGAATAAAAAATTAATAAATAGGCCATGGTCAAGAAAAATAAATATTTGACTGGGAATATAGGCTACTGGGTAAAATATTAAATAAGTATAAAATGTATTTTGTTCTAATCTAAATTAATTAATTAGATTATAAGATACATTCAGGAATTTGTTTAAATCAAATATCAAATGTTTCAGACACAAAATTGTACATATAATAAATTAGAAAATATTTTTAGAAAAAAAAAGTTTTCCTCTGTAAAAACAACTTTTAATAAAACACATTTCGAATTGTGTTTTAAAACTAATTAATAAGTGAATTGAGGCAGTGGCGAATTTAGCGCTGGGTGGACTGGACCATGACTCCTGAGGATCCCAAGTTTTTCATTTAATGTCTTGTTTAATAAATAAAAAAAAAATTGAAACTTAAAATGAGGTAATCATTTATATGCATTATTATGATCTTATAAATAGTATTGATAAATTTTTTTGCAACGAAATTTTCTCTGGAGAGAGACGGACTGGTAGAAATTTTAATTGAAAGTAATGGAAGGCAGCCCGGAGGTAGTGAGGAAAGAAAAAATTAACACATATAAAATGAGGTGTAATTTATTGGAATCCTTCCTCCTTTCCTTTCAAACCGACGTTTCGGAGGATTTTTCCCTCCTTCTTCAGGGTTTCAAAGGGTCAATGAATGAAACAAATAAAATGTTTCCTTCTTCTCTCCACAGTAGTGTTCAAAAACTTTCTTCATTTTTAACAAAAGGCATAGAAGGACAAAAATTTTTTTTTCCTTCTTTTCTTAATTAGATGGCTAAATGGCTTTTGAATCTAATATATATAGACCAAACCCCTCCCATGACAGATGCGCACAAGAGTGCGTACTGGGATTAGTTATTAACATATTCTCAAATAATATGGTTGGTTCATATCACCCAACATACAAAATGTACAATTAGCAACAATTTCTAATTAAGAAAAGAAGGAAAAAAAATTTTTGTCTTTCTATGCCTTTTGTTAAAAATGAAGAAAGTTTTTGAACACTACTGTGGAGAGAGGAAGGAAACATTTTATTTGTTTCATTCATTGACCCTTTGAAACCCTGAAGAAGGAGGGAAAAATCCTCCGAAACGTCGGTTTGAAGGGAAAGGAGGAAGGATTCCAATAAATTACACCTTGTTTTATATGTGTTAATTTTTTCTTTCCTCACTACCTCTGGGCTGCCTTCCATTACTTTCAATTAAAGTATTGATAAATTTAACAAATAAATAATATGGGGCCCTTTTTAGTTCTAAAGTCCGGGGCTCCCAAACACCGAAATCCGCAACTCGGGTGTGAAAAATTAAATATTTATTGATATATCATAATATTTACAAATTCGTTGCCATAGAAACATAAATAATAGTGGTTGCTATAGCAATATGGAATATAAATAAGATATATTATTATTGTATTTATATTTTTTAATATTGTATAGATCCCAAAATTTTTAAAATGACTGAAAATGGTCTTATAAATGTTTAATACCTGTTAATAACTTGAATTGGAATTTGCAGCCATTATAATACTTTCACATATTTTATATATATGGAAGAGAAATTAAAAACAATATAAGGGAATATTAAAAGAAGGGGGCCCTCTCATGTTTTTTTCGTTTTTATAGCCCCCTTGGTCATATTTAAATATCCCTACAAATCTTCAATTAAACTATAAAAATATATTTTATCTTTCTATAACGACCTAATCAATGTTTTGGCGATTTCACGAAACCTTTTTGGTTAAAAATTTCAATCCATATATTTTTTTTTAATCTTATTTTGACGTCTAAATGTTGAAATTTCGAAATTTTAAATGTTTTTATACCCCTCATTATGTTTTTTGGTTCCCCGAGCTCATCTTTTATGGGTAGAAATTTCAACTTCTATAATTTTTTTTTTTTATCTTTCTACAATGTCTCAAATGTATGTATAAAAACACCATATATTTTCTTATATATTGTGATTGAGGAAAACTAATTTAAAAAAACTGATGAATAAATAATATCCCCCTAAATACGGCCTCATTCACAATACGGATCAATCCATTTTAGAAAATTTCATGTTTAAGAAAATTTTTAAGAATTATATATGGTATTAAAAAAAAAAAATGCTTTTTTATAAATTATATGTATATACATATTATATAGATATACAAAGATCAATGTTAAAAAAAAGTCAAAAATATCTTAATATTATTCAGTAGGAAATGAATAAATAAAGGGGGATTATGGGCTGAATGGAAAGAAGAAAGAAATATAGGGGCAAATGCTAATTTGTAAAAAACCCTAAGCAATCTGTGATATCTGAATTCCCCCTCCCTCCCTCCTCTATTCTATATACTCCCCTCTTTCTTTTTACCCCTTCCCCTTCCCCCCTTCTTTCCTCATTTCTCCCTTTTATACTCTTTCATGAATAAAAATATTATTTAAGATTTATTTTTAATATTACAATATATCTGTATATTTTTTTTTTTGACTTACAAATTGAATATTAATGACGTGTAGCGTTTTCTTTTGGGCTGATTCTATTGTGTAATTATACTCTACTTTTTTGCCAAAAAATATAAAACTATTTTTGCTTAGACAAATAGAAATTAAATAATATGGTATTTGCCTAGGCAAAAAGATTTGACTAAGAGATCTATCCATATAGATGTATTTATTTAATACAATCTTAAGGGTGAGATGGCGTTAACCAATCGACTTGATTGGGGAATAATGGAATTGAAATAATTATCGGAAAAGAGGTTTTTTTTATCTAATTAGATTTTTCCTCTTATTAAAAACAAGGACTAAAGATGAATAAGGACACTCGATGGTGGAGAAGTAATCTCCGGAATCGAAGCAAAAATACAATGTATACATTAATTAATGTAAAATAATTGGTTTAATAAAATTTATAAAAAAAAAAAATACAATCTTAACTGGCTCTCTCAGTTAAAAGATCATTAAATCTTTGGACTTTAAAGGTCGAAATTTTGACAAACACTTCTGCTTATGACGTAAGGTATTTTTCGAAATTTGACCCTTAAGAAGCTTAAATGATACTTCGAAATTTGGGTTTTGTATTTATATTCTTTATCCGATTTTCATTTATAGTTACTGAATATATATCTGAATTTGGGGGGGGGGGATAGAGTAGGGATGCAAAAATAAAATAAATAAATAAAAGGGGCCTTTTTTCAGATCTGGATCAGATTTTTACAAAAACATAAATTTTTGAAAACAAGAATAATAAATAAATTGGTCTATTTATTTTAGATAAATTTATATTTTAAACATTTGTTTTATATAATTTATTTAAGCAATTGAATCCTCGAAAGCTAAATAATTTTTCACTCCTAATTCTGCAGATCTAGAGAAATTATTTATTATTTTTGAAAAGGAAAAATGAAATTGGCAGGATTCGAACATCCGCATCTTTATAGCCTCTCTGGCCGAGAAACGCGTTGCTTAATTTAATTTTTCCTTTTCAAAAATAATAAATAATTTCCCTAGATCTATCTGTAGAATTAGCAGTCAAAAATTATTAAAAATAAATTATTTAACTATCGTGGTTACATTACAATTGCTGATCTATTATTTATTTATAGAATTTTTAAAGCTGTAATTAATTTCAAATAAAATCACGTGACTTGGCTGAAATTTTGCCAATCGCTTACTGATTAGTATCTATAAGGATTTTTAGAAATTCGGCCTTTTAGAATCTGAAATTGGGATTAACATTTTGAGCTTTGTATTTATATTATTAATTAATCCGATTTTTACTTGTATATTTACACTTTAGTACCTTGTGAGACTATCTGTAGGTATATAATTATAAAATTAAGGTTTAATGTCTGTACATTGCTCCAAATTGCCCCAAATTTTGAATGTACACGTTTCAAGCAAAATTATGAAATAAAACACCAACAAAATTCATGTCTGTTTGTTTTATGTCTGTCCGCGCAAATTTTGACCTCAATTGGCATAAAAAAAGGGCTGGAGGTATTTTTATGAAATTTCCTATTTGGATTAGATGTCTTCTAACTTGAATTGTTAGCTATGTTGACGCCAAAAGGGGGTTTTGTTGGGGCGCTAATCGAAAGTAGCCTTTATTCAGATCTGGGCCAAATTTTTATTAAAACATAAATTTAAATTAAAAATAAATAAATAAACTATCTTAAATGAGGCTTTATTGAAAAATACTCGGAAACTGATGATCGTTTCCTTACGATCAGGAGAAGGCAGGGAGGTAGGGAGGGAAGGCTAGCTCGAGAAAGTGTCTCCACATGACGTCACCAGCCGCCCGTCGCAAGATGGCGGCTGGAGGGGAAATGCCTGTCCCAGGGAGGTAGGGAGGGAAGGCTAGCTCGAGAAAGTGTCTCCACATGACGTCACCAGCCCCTCCAGCGGCCATCTTGCGACTGGCGGCTGGAGGGGAAATGCCTGTCCTGACTGGAGACACCCCCACTCCTGGTTTTCTAGCCTAGCTGTTCCTCCTTAGCTCCTTGGGAGAAGGTTAATTATTGAACACTATCTTCTTTTTCATAATTTTTTTATTGTTGTTTCACATGGAGACAGTTTCGGCCGATATTCTCTGCCATCTTCAGTCCCCAGTAAGACATAGCAACATTTTCAATATCAGTTAACACCTCATTCTCCTGTGGAATCTCACATTCAGAAAACACATATAACAGGCAAGCTGTAGATAACCTTTACAATTCTTTTAATATAAACAATTATCGATCGCAACCTTAAAAACAACAGGATACAACTCTTATATGAATCTCCATTGAACAACACAATAAAATAAAAAATCAACAATCAATGCAGACAATCAAAAAAACACATTTACTTCTGCTACAATTTCAATAAGAGAAATTTTTTTTTTTTTTAAATTGTCGCAGAAGTAAATGTGTTTTTTTGATTGTCTGCATTGATTGTTGATTTTTTATTAACCGACTTCAAAAAAGGAGGAGGTTCTCTATTCGACTGAATTTTTTTTTTGTGCCTATGTTACCTCATATCTCCGCCAATTGTCAACCGATTTTGAAATTTTTTTTTGCTTTGGGTCCAGTCTAGCTTCCGATTGGTCCCATTTTTTTCGATTTTTTTTCATAGGTATTAGACCTTTTTTATTAGGTTTGTTTAGACCTAACCTCTTTGTTTATGAACCGATTTCGATGGTTTTTTTTTATCCGAAAGGGGGTGTCTTAGGGATGGTGTCCTATTAATTTTGTCAAGTTCTGATGATATGATCACTATTAATAACATCACTAAAAAGAGAAAAATAAAAATAATTTTTAAGAAAAAAAAACCGACTTCAAAAAATTAAATGCAACAAATAAAATACACTAAAAGGTATAAAATAATTATTATCTTATTTAGTTACAACTAAACGACGAAATATTAACACGAAATTACTTTTTGAAGTCGGTACCAAACAAACTATACCTATAAGCGAGCATATCCTCCAAACGTACTAAGTAAGATCCGTCGAGTGCGATTCATAAAAGGTATATGTTTGGCACCGACTTCCAAAAGTAATTTCATGTTAATATTTCGTCGTTTAGTTGTAACTAAATAAGATAATAATTATTTTATATCTTTTAGTGTATTTTATTTGTTGCATTTAATTTTTGAAGTCGGTTTTTATTTTTTTCTTAAAATTTTTTTTTTATTGTGTTGTTCAATGGAGATTCATATAAGAGTTGTATCCTGTTGTTTTTAAGGTTGCGATCGATAATTGTTTATATTAAAAGAATTGTAAAGGTTATCTACAGCTTGCCTGTTATATGTGTTTTCTGAATGTGAGATGCCACAGGAGAATGAGGTGTTAACTGATATTGAAAATGTTGCTATGTCTTACTGGGGACTGAAGATGGCAGAGAATATCGGCCGAAACTGTCTCCATGTGAAACAACAATAAAAAAATTATGAAAAAGAAGATAGTGTTCAATAATTAACCTTCTCCTGATCATAAGGAAACGATCATCAGTTTCCGAGTGTTTTTTAATAAAGCCTCATTTAAGATAGTTTATTTAAAATAAAAACAATTATAGTAACTTTATTTATTTAATAATAAATAAATTGATATATTTACTGAAGATGGCGAACCATTCTGGCATCCAAATTAAAAATCTGGCTTTATGATGATATAATCATTTTTTTTTTGAAAATTTATTCATTTTCGAAGTGAGGTCTACTTAGATTTCATGAGCGTGAGGATGCTGACGTCATATCGATTATTATGGTTTCTTTTTTAGGTGCGCAGAGAGTTAAATTACGCTCTAAATCGCCCAACTGAAAGCACTATATTTATTGAAATAGTTTTCTGTTAAAAAGAATTGCCGCCCTTAAGCTCCTATATTGTGCTATATAACTGACCAACCAACCAACCAACCAACCCCTTAACAATAGATTCTGGTAAAGGTAAAATAATAATAATATTATTATATATTTATATAACAATATAAAGATGTTTTTATTCTTAAATTTCGTCTGACTTATTATAAATGAAATCATATTTTCAAAAAAATTGTATTTTTTTTTTATATGTAAAATATTGGTTTCATTTAATATAATTTTTTTTTTTTGTATAATTTCCATGTGTATGTAATATTATTAAGATGAGAGTGATGTATTTTATATCTCTATAATTATTTTACTATTATTATTATATCATATATTAATTATTTTAATTAATACATTTTTCATTTTTATTTCTGGCTAACGAAATGAACCATCGCAGCTAGTAATAAATATAAAAAAAATACCCTGATTACACCCCCCCCCCACCCGTCCTTCACTCTCTCAAAACGTCCATATTTTCAACTTTAACTAAGTTTCAATAGAGAGTGTATAATTGAAAAGTTTTTGTTTTGCCGAGAGTAGCAGAGTTGTTGATTCACAAAGAGAAACAAAGAGGTTGTCCTCTGCTTGATGCAAATAAACATATACACATATATATCAAGATGATATATCTGTATATATATTATTTATTTGTTTGAGACTATAGTTTCGAAGACTTGGTCTTTGTAGCGGCCCGCTCTTGCTCATGGCGACGAGCCTTGAGACACGGCCGCTAGATGACTCAGTCGGATCGTTGCGTCGTTTTTGCATGAGTGAAATATTATCACCCATGCTATAATTAAAGCGACTCGATTCGACTGGGGAAGCGAACGGATTCGGACATTCGAATCTGGAGGGGCCAAACGCCAACCAGCAGCCCCTCCCCTGCACACACCCTATATGAACACGCAACCTACAACCTGCACTCAACAGATTCTTAGGACCCCATCGACTTGATGGGGGCGCACAAAGCACCACACAGCACTCACCTCACGAGAGCCCTAACAATAACTGGTGACCCCGACGTGATTGCAAAGCAAGCAGCCTCTTGACCCGCCAGCTTGGTGGATAGAGCATTGCCCGGCTGACTTAGTCGGTAATCGGCAATCACACAAGAAACAAAGGGTGTGGTGTAGCGGCCCGCTCTTGCTCATGGCGACGAGCCTTGAGACACGGCCGCTAGATGACTCAGTCGGATCGTTGCGTCGTTTTTGCATGAGTGAAATATTATCACCCATGCTATAATTAAAGCGACTCGATTCGACTGGGGAAGCGAACGGATTCGGACATTCGAATCTGGAGGGGCCAAACGCCAACCAGCAGCCCCTCCCCTGCACACACCCTATATGAACACGCAACCTACAACCTGCACTCAACAGATTGTTAGGACCCCATCGACTTGATGGGGGGCGCACAAAGCACCACACAGCACTCACCTCACGAGAGCCCTAACAATAGTCTTCATCATCAGTCTTTCTTCAATTATAAATGTTTTTCATGGAGTCAATATCATATGGATATTGAAAACTTGATGTTCTTTCTTCACTGCTGGAAGGCTAGGAACTAATAAAGACACTCTATCCGGGTTCACATTCAAATATAACAATATGTTTCCCTTTCTCCTTTCTCCTTAGAAAGGCTGACAAAGGATCCCTTTTTTTCTTTTATCTTTTGTTAGCAAACATCTTAAGTAGATTACTATTGGATAATTCAATTTGATTGTTCAAACAGAGTTTTGAATTTCTATTGAATGATTTCAAAATTTCTAAAGATTCGATTGCGCTAATTAATTTTGGGTTCTTTTCTCCTTTTATTAATCTAATACCTTCTGGGAAGGAGTGATTGTTTGAATTTAAATGTTCTGCAAAAGAATTTTCACACTTTTTATTTTTATAATCTCTTATGTGTTCATTTAGTCGAATTTTTTAACCGACTTCAAAAAAGGAGGAGGTTCTCTATTCGACTGAATTTTTTTTTTTTTTTTGTGCCTATGTTACCTCATATCTCCGCCAATTGTCAACCGATTTTGAAAAATTTTTTTGCATTGGGTCCAGTCTAGCTTCCGATTGGTCCCATTTTTTTCATTTTTCATAGGTATTAGACCTTTTTTATTAGGTTTGTTTAGACCTAACCTCTTTGTTTATGAACCGATTTCGATGGTTCTTTTTTTATCGAAAGGGGGTGTCTTAGGGATGGTGTCATATTAATTTGGTCAAGTTCTGATGATATGATCACTATTAATAACATCACTAAAAAGAGAAAAATAAAAATTTTTAAGAAAAAAATAAAAACCGACTTCAAAAAATTCAATGCAACAAATAAAATACACTAAAAGGTATAAAATAATTATTATCTTATTTAGTTACAACTAAACGACGAAATATTAACATGAAATTACTTTTTGAATTCGGTACCAAACAAACTATACCTATAAGCGAGCATATCCTCCAAACGTACTAAGTATAAGATCCGTCGAGTGCGATTCATAAAAGGTATATGTTTGGCACCGACTTCAAAAAGTAATTTCGTGTTAATATTTCGTCGTTTAGTTGTAACTAAATAAGATAATAATTATTTTATACCTTTTAGTGTATTTTATTTGTTGCATTTAATTTTTTGAAGTCGGTTTTTATTTTTTTCTTAAAATTTTTTATCTTCCTTATGCTTCAAGACTACCACTTACCATCTTACCAGCGTTTCTTCTTTCTTTTTGGACCCACGGGAATTTTCAGGCCTCGTAATATATGAAGCTGATTAATAATCAAATTTAATTATCGGTTTTTCAATGACTTAACAGAATAAAAGGTTATGTGGTTTTAGAAAATAAAATAAAAATTAATTCAAGGAAATATTTTTTTATTTAATTTAATAAATTAAATAGATATAGGTACATTTATAGGTATTAACACTAGAAATGAATTGTCATAATAAAAATGTTGAAACTAGAGCTAAGAGTCAATTTATATATGGACAAAATAGTACATTCGTTACGTCACTGCCAGTAATTTTGTCAATAAATACAACTAGGAATATCAAATATGAATGTACAAGTGAAATTGTGTGATAATTATGTAAAAACAGAATTTAGTGTCAGGTTATGAAAATAATGAGTAGTAAAATGGAATAGGAATTCTTAATAGGTAAGTATGCCTTATGGAATATAAAAATATTCGCCCTTTGACTCTGGATTACGTTCAATATATTCCTTATCAATCAAATGATCGATACATTTTTTAATCAAGCCGATGGTCGGAGTAAAGAACCCGTTTGACTGAGACAAAACCTAAAATAACAGATGGTCATTAATAATCAGTAGAGATGAAAGGTGAAACATCTTTAATAAAGATAAGAGCAAATAAATATTTTATTTAATATGGATTTACTATGAGTTAAGGATACTGGGTCACTTATTTCACATTAAAATTAAAAAATTAAAAGATATAAAATTTTTTTCTTTTTCAATATATATATTTCGGGCTATCAACCCATCTTCAGGAAATACAGAAAGTAACTAATTTAACTTATTGAATAACAGGCTATATATGTGTTTATTGAACAGAGAGACAGAATTTATAAAATTATTTTAAAAGGACGCTTTCTCTTAAGCTATTGTTAAGAAAGAATATCGGGTTGACCTTTATTTACATAGGATTGTTTGGGTGAAAGGCAAGTTAGTAAGGTCGTTGACGTGTGTCTCTGGGTTGGGGATGATTTTTTCATTTGGATATTAAAAGATCAATTATTATATTTGGTTTTACATCTAGTTGATTGTTGATAATATTTTCAACAAATATCAACAATCAACTAGATGTAAAACAAAACTGGTGAAAGGCAAGTTAGTAAGGTCGTTGACTTGTGTCTCTGGGTTGGGGATGATTTTTTCATTTGGATATTAAAAGATCAATTATTATATTTGGTTTTACATCTAGTTGATTGTTGATAATATTTTCAACAAATATCAACAATCAACTAGATGTAAAACAAAATATAATAATTGATATTTTAATATCCAAACGGAAAAATCATTCCCAACCTAGAGACACACGTCAACGACCTTACTAACTTGCCTTTCACCCAAACAATCCTATGTAAATAAAGGTTAACCCGATATTCTTTCTTAACAATAGCTTAAGAGAAAGCGTCCTTTTAAAATAATTTTATAAATTCTGTCTCTCTGTTCAATAAACACATATATAGCCTGTTATTCAATAAGTTAAATTAGTTACTTTCTGTATTTCCTGAAGATGGGTTGATAGCCCGAAATATATATATTGAAAAAGAAAAAAATTTATATCTTTTAATTTTTTAATTTTAATGTGAAATAAGTGACCCAGTATCCTTAACTCATTGTTACGCCGACGATAGCACTCTACACGGCAAACCCTCTCTCCCAAATAATCGAATCAATATTGCCTCCTCAATTACTCTCGACTTAGACAAACTGAATAAATGGGGCTCTCAAAATTTAGTTAACTTTAATTCAAATAAGACTCAATGTTGTCTAATTTCTAGGCGCGAAAATAGAGATTTCCCTGATATTCACTTCGATTCGAATACCCTGAAAATGTGTGACAACCTATCCATGTTGGGCGTCTCTGTCGCATCTGACCTGTCTTGGAATGAACACATCTCCTCTGTGGCGAAATCTGCAGCAAGGAAGATGGGCTTCTTATTCAGGTCCAAGCGATTTTACAAACCCCCACAACTTCTCACCATCTACAAGGCCCAAATCCGCCCCTGTCTCGAATACGGCTCTCATCTGTGGAGAGGAGCCTCAAAATATTCTCTTGCTACCCTTGATGCAATTCAGAAACGAGCCGTCAGGCTAATTGACGATTCTACCCTCACCGACTCCCTCGACTCGCTAGCTCATCGAAGAGATGTCTCTGCCCTTTCCCTTTTCTATAGATACTATCACGGCAGGTGCTCTGACGAGATAAAATCAATAATTCCCCCCAAAGCATGCTTTGCACGCAGCACACGTTTTGCCGACTCCCAACACTCTTTCGCTGTCAAATTGGAAAAGTGCCGGACCACTTCATTCGCGAATACATATATCCCCATGACTTCAAGGAACTGGAACTCTCTCCCAGCCTCTATCTTTCCCAGCACCTATGATCTTCAAACCTTCAAAACCAGGGTGCATAGACACCTGCGTCTACATCCTCTCTCTTAATCAACTTTCCCTTCTCTTCGGTAATGCAAGGGTCTTTCGAGATCCATAGGGGCTACATCTTTACTGGTGCACCCCTTCTTGCATTCGATTGCATTAAAAAAAAAATCGAAAAAAAAGTAAATCCATATTAAATAAAATATTTATTTGCTCTTATCTTTATTAAAGATGGTCATTAGTTTAAATTTATAAAGGATGAGGCCAAGTAATGTTAAAAGAAAAAAATTGACTAGATTTGAACTCACCTCCTGAACAAGTGCAGAATGCTTAAGAGTTTTTCTTGCTTTCATAATCCTGACAATTAATGCATGTACACCGTATTTCCTTTCTTCTTCAACACGGCCCACATTTATTTGTTTCACCTCTGGTGCAGAATCTTGCGGTCAAAGGGACGTTTAAATGAATTGTAGATTGTTGCATTAGTATATTCCAAATTTAGAGATAAAAAGGTCTCAGGCAAAATATTCTACAAAAAAAGATTTAATATTTATTAATTCAGTGAAGAGATAAAAATTGATCAAAAATTAAAAAACATTTTTACAGGTTCATCAAAAAACAGTCAGGACTTGAACCTGCTATACAATAAGTCTAGCATTTATATAATTTTATTATTTTCAAATTTAATTTATATGTAAATATCTGAATAAAATAGGAAATCACCTGAGTGTCGGATTTGAGTAAATTGCTATCAATCAGGGGTGCAATATATTTAGATAATTGATCAGAATCAAGTTGTAATGTATCCTGAATTTCCTTGCCCGTTAGAGATACGACTGTTTCAAAAAGACAAAATATTGCCATTTGAGAAGAGGGAATTATAAGGCGATATTTTCTGGCCAGATATGTTGTTTCAAGCTCACCTAAAAATTAAAATAAAATAATTATTAATAATAATCAAAAAATAAATATACATATATGAAAAATAAAAATAAAAAAATTATACCTTTACTTAAATGGTGCAGCCAAGTAAGTTTTCTGTCTGTAAATTTTCCTTGATAGAAATTTTCAAACTAAAATTAAAAGAATTAAAATTAAATTATACATATAAATAATTAAATAAATAATTAAAAGTTGTTAAATTTAATAAGATAAGAATTTACCGTTTGAATAGATGTCATCAAGCCTCGTGGGACAGCCAAACAGTGGTGATTCGACGATGATATTGGCCAAGAACCAGTCTTAGAAAATTAAAAATTCAAATTAATTTAAAATAAAGTACTTAGATTTACCTAAAATATTTATAGATTTTATATTTAAAAAAATACTTACTCGTAAAACTTTAATGGAAAAAGTTATTCCCAATTTAAAATTGTTCTCGTTTATATAATTTTGGAACTGATTATTCAAATCAGCCGAAATGGAAATGTCCTTCATCATTTGCCTTAATTTATTCGTAAATGTATAGCCAGATGTTTTCTGAAATAAAAAAAAAATGGAAAATTGTATTATCTTAGTTTACTTTTCTGAATGAAACACTTATAAATTCGATCTTTGCAGTTTAAAATACATATCCTAAAATTAAATTATTCAGGGGTGTCCACATAGAGCTAAACTTTCAAAATAATTTTCTTAACATTAATATAAAACAAAAGTTTCAGAAATTTGAAAAAATTAAAAAAAAAAATTTTTAAGAAAAAAATAAAAACCGACTTCAAAAAATTAAATGCAACAAATAAAATACACTAAAAGGTATAAAATGATTACTATCTTATTTAGTTACAACTAAACGACGAAATATTAACATGAAATTACTTTTTGAAGTCGGTACCAAACAAACTATACCTATAAGCGAGCGTACCCACCAAACGTACTAAGTAAGATCCGTCGAGTGCGATTCATAAAAGGTATATGTTTGGCACCGACTTCAAAAAGTAATTTCATGTTAATATTTCGTCGTTTAGTTGTAACTAAATAAGATAATAATTATTTTATTCCTTTTAGTGTATTTTATTTGTTGCATTTAATTTTTTGAAGTCGGTTTTTATTTTTTCTTAAAAATTATTTTTATTTTTCTTTTTAGTGATGTTATTAATAGTGATGATATCATCAGAACTTGACCAAATTAATATGACACCATCCCTAAGACACCCCCTTTCGGATAAAAAAAGAACCATCGAAATCGGTTCATAAACAAAGGGTTAGGTCTAAACAAACCTAATAAAAAAGGTCTAATACCTATGAAAAATAAACTGCAACGGATCGTTGCTAAACTTTATCCAAATTCATTTGAAATATTAATATGTTTGTTCCTTTATTATTAATCACATTTCACTTGCAATTTGTAGTTCATATTGACATTAATTCAAAAATAATTCTCATTTAATAGTTGAGGAATAACCATTCTACGTTTGATTTTTGACATTTCGGTTTTTATTGGTAACCATTGCTGAAGACATGGAGGAATCGACTTAAAATCAAAAATAGCCATCGATTCTCATCTAATACTTGAGGAATAACAATTCTACATTAGGTTTTTGACGTTTCGATTATTATTGGTAACCATTGCTGAAGGCATGGAGGAATCGACTTAAAATCAAAAATAACGATCGATTCTTATCTAATACTAGAGGAATAACCTTATTGCATTCCATTTTTGATGTTTTGACTATTAATGGCAACCTCTACTGAAAACGTGGAAGAATAGACTTAAAATCAAAAAGACTAAATTCTTTTATGGCAAACAACTCAAGCATGAGTTGTTTACCAAAAAAGATTTTAGTCTTTTTGATTTTAAGTCTATTCTTCCACGTTTTCAGTAGAGGTTGCCATTAATAGTCAAAACATCAAAAATGGAATGCAATAAGGTTATTCCTCTAGTATTAGATAAGAATCGATCGTTATTTTTGATTTTAAGTCGATTCCTCCATGTCTTCAGCACTGGTTACCAATAATAATCGAAACGTCAAAAACCTAATGTAGAATTGTTATTCCTCAAGTATTAGATGAGAATCGATGGCTATTTTGATTTTAAGTCGATTCCTCCATGTCTTCAGCAATGGTTATCAATAAAAACCGAAACCTCAAAAATCCAATATAAAATGGTTATTCCTCAAGTACTAGATGAGAATCAATCGCTATTTTTGGTTTAAAGTCGATACCTCTATGTCTTCAGCAATGGTTACCAATTAAAACCGAAACGTCAAAAATCCAATATAGAATGGTTATTTCTCAAGTATTTGATGAGACTCAATCGCTATTTTTGGTTTAAAGTCGATTCCTCTATGTCTTCAGAAATGGTGACCAATAAAACCGAAACGTCAAAAATCCAATATAGAATGGTTATTCCTCAAGTACTATATGAGAATCAATCGCTATTTTTGGATTAAAGTCGATTCCTCTATGTCTTCAGCAATGGTTACCAATAAAAACCGAAACGTCAAAAATCCAATATAGAATGGTTATTCCTCAAGTATTTGATGAGAATCAATCGCTATTTTTGGTTTAAAGTCGATTTCTCTATGTCTTCAGCAATGGTCACCAATAAATACCGAAACGTCAAAAATCCAATATAGAATGGTTATTCCTCAAGTATTTGATGAGAATCAATCGCTATTTTTGGTTTAAAGTCGATTCATCTATGTCCTCAGCAATGGTCACCAATAAAAACCGAAACGTCAAAAATCCAATATAGAATGGTTATTCCTCAAGTATTTGATGAGAATCAATCGCTATTTTTGGTTTAAAGTCGATTTCTCTATGTCTTCAGCAATGGTCACCAATAAATACCGAAACGTCAAAAATCCAATATAGAATGGTTATTCCTCAAGTATTTGATGAGAATCAATCGCTATTTTTGGTTTAAAGTCGATTCATCTATGTCCTCAGCAATGGTCACCAATAAAAACCGAAACGTCAAAAATCCAATATAGAATGGTTATTCCTCAAGTATTTGATGAGAATCAATCGCTATTTTTGGTTTAAAGTCGATTTCTCTATGTCTTCAGCAATGGTCACCAATAAATACCGAAACGTCAAAAATCCAATATAGAATGGTTATTCCTCAAGTATTTGATGAGAATCAATCGCTATTTTTGGTTTAAAGTCGATTCCTCTATGTCTTCTGCAAAGGTAAGGATAAGAAAACAACGCAGTTGCTATGGTTACTTATAAAATTTCCTCCCAAATTTTTAGCATTTCACAGAGAGAAGCCTATCCATTCTTATTTAAGCAAGGCTAAATGAGCTATATTAAAAGGTTCAAATGAATAAATTTTAAAGAATTAAAAAAATTAAAAAAGTACTCTCTTACTCTAGAGTAAAGTACTTTAAAATATAATTTTACTAAAAACTTTATTTATCCTTTTTTGTGGTCCCCAAGGTACTTAATTAGGATATTAAATTTCATCAAAATTGGTTAAGTCATTTTCAAGATATTTAGAAAAAACTAAAAAAGTACTGAAATAAAGTACTAATGTTTGTGGGTCGATATGTACCAAAATCTAATCAGCGCTTCATTTTGTTCAAAGAATGCTAGGTTTTCAATTTCATTTCAATCGGTGCAACGGTGTGGAAAAAATCGTGGGCCAAAAAAACGATAACATACATCCATCCATACATACATACATACATCCGCACGCACTAAATGAAAAAATGGCACTTTTTGGCCTCTCGACGAGACCCCATGTAATTTTTGGCAAAACCGTCACGTGCTAAAATTCAACCTAATTGAATACTACAATTTGTGACTTTAATTTAGTCCATGGGTTCCGTAGTCTTTACCTGAGGACCCTTTGAAGCCACGCTTGCCCCGAGAGCGATTGCAATACTTTACCCATGCTTTGCATTGGATAAAGTAAAAATGGGACCAATCGGAAGCTAGACTGGACCCAATGCAAAAAAAATTTTCAAAATCGGTTGACAATTGGCGGAGATATGAGGTAACATAGGCACAAAAAAAAAAAATTCAGTCGAATAGAGAACCTCCTCCTTTTTTGAAGTCGGTTAAAAATAATTTCTCCTAGTTCAGAAACGAAAATAAAGCTTACCGTAAGTTGGTTGATCATTGTTTCTTCAGCTTCGATACAATGCTGACGAAGTAATCTTTTGCATAACATTCTGCCGTAGAATTTTATAAATAAATCTTTATCATTAATATAAAGAAAAATTGTAATAACATCCGTAAGCTTTTCTTCGATTTCCAGTTCAGATAATGTTTTTGTTGATTTTCTGAGAACACTATCACAATACTTTGCAAGCTAAAAAATTAACAAAAAAAAAAATGAAATACGATTAAACAATTTTATACAAATAAATTAATAGTGCAATCAATTAAATTTACCAAATCAGAAGAAGGGGAATTACGCTCTGCATTTGGATTCTGATTTATATGATGAGCACATGCTTTATCCAAAGCGCCTATAATTTCTGAATCTCCGTTAAATACTTCTTTAATGAACTTGTGACTCTTGGCATGAAAATCCATTATCCTTTCTACAAAGCGACCTGGGGATTTTTGATCTTCCTTTACGGGGGCACAAAAGGTCCCCCCTTTCATGAAATATTCAAAGACTTGAGCTACAATAGCACCAAATGCTCTTGGGACAGGTTTTACTAGCCTGTAAAGTAAGGCCATTCCCTTCATATCTGCATCTTTTAACAATGTCATATTATGATTATAGAAACATTTTTATATGTTCAGCTATCATAAGCCGATCAAAAGTTTCTTCGAACTTTGATACAAGTGCTAAAAATAAAATAAATAATATTTATTAATTATTGAGAAAACTCTCTTGAATGAAATGTTTAGAGGATTTTGAATACAACCTTGTACGAAGATATTTTTCGTTCCGTAGATCCTCTTCATCTCGAAGTTGAGACACCTTTTCTATATAATCACTGAAGTTAACTTCTGAGATAAGCCCATTGGATTCCTTTTTAAAGTACTCGGCACTCGCTTTAACAAAGTGCTTTTCAAATGTTTCTTCATAAAGCTAAAAAATAATAATAATAAGAATTGGAATGTCGAGATTTAAAAATATTAATGACTATTTTTTATTTGACAAATGATCAAGATATTATTTAGAATGCATTTTTACTTTTTAAAATATAAAAATCATTTAATTTACTATTTAATAACAAAATATGTATTAGATAATAATTCATGTGCAGTCGATAGGTATTTTTTTTATAGAACGTTAAAATAAAAAACATTATTTTAATAAATTTCTTTGTAATTATTTGGTTAAATATAATGAATCATGTAAAAAGCTAGCTCAAACTCTCTCTCTCGGCTCTATGGATTTATGGGCCCCAGAAAAAAACCGAACATCACTAAAAGTTGCATCTTTTTTTATTTATTTATTTATTTATTTATTTATTAAAACATTGTATCTATAGGGCCATCTGGCCCCTTTAATGTACAATTTTAGACCAAAATATTTACAAAAAAAAAATTAATTAAAACAATACAAGAAAAAACAAAAAATCAAAAAGAAGAAAAATACATACTTAATATATGAAACAAAAATAAAAAAGATACAAAATATATAGAATGAGAGGAGGAGAAAAAGAAAAAAAAATTGCAATATATAGGATATAAAAAAAAAAAAATTACAATATGTATGATATAAAAACAAAAATTACAATAAACAGGATATAAAAACAAAAAAAATAACAATATATAGGATATAAAAACAAACATATATATATATATTAGGCTAGGTGCCTCCGTAGCTCTGCTTCTTCAGGGCGAAGTGTACTGGTTGGTTGCTAGTTTAAACCTCGCTGAATGCATCGGAATTGCTAGGCTAAATGCCGGTGGAGTTCTGTCTCAAAACGATCAGGGCGCACTATCCTCCTCAATTCAACCGGCAACGCGTTCCACACTTTCGTCGCCGTCACTTTGAAAGAATCTGCCACCATCTTGCTCCTGTGGGGTGGACAGACCAGTGCACGCGCCCGCTCCGAGGGCCCACAGACTAGCGCACGACCGAGGTAGTCGGGCGCACGTCCCGAGAGGACCCCATGCACAAACTTCGCATATCTATATATACGATATGCACCAAGGCTCATCCCCACAATCCTGGCCGCGAACCTTTTTGAAACCAGGTCTCCTCTAAAATAACATTTTTGCTTCCTTATTGTTTCAACCTTCCTTGAATCAACTTTTCAAGCAATCGTCACCACATTTTCGCTTGTAAAATTCAATTCATTCGACTAAATATTTTTAACTCGTAATAGTCAATCAATATTTAGTTTAGTAACTAAATAAAAATTATAGTGAAATAAGCAAGCAAATCACTAAAAGTGGCCTGAAAGATTAGTAAACGTTTCTTTTCTTTGTGCTAATATATATTAAAAATCTGTAATTAATAATAATAATTATTTGACTATATATAACCTGTATAAACCTGCAGTATTTAGGATATTCGTTAGGAAAAGAGAATATACCTTCAGTTTTTCAGGTTAAACCTTTCAGCGAATAGGTTGAACCTTTCAGTATTTAATAAGAGAAACAAATACAAATAATTACTAATTTTTGAGAATTTTTTATATAACTATATATAACCAAACTTCTTGAGGATACAAATTCTCATTTAAATAGGTGTTGGTTTTATTCTTTTTTGACAAAAAACATATTTTTATCAATTATTTTTCCTTTATTTTATTTTATTGTTACCAGGAACGTTTCGACATTTTCAATTATGTCATCATCAGCCTAAAACATTTCAATCATTACATAATTTTTATACAATGACAATTTCTCCACACAACAACAACTTAAAATAATAACAAAATGACAGACCTTGGAACAATCTAAAGATGGGAAAAAATTCCCTCACATCGAAATTATCTTAGATTTGAATCTAACAAACGGTCAGAGATGTATGAAATAGCCTTTAACCTTGAAATTTTAGACTCAAATAATTGTTGAACTAAAGAATAATGTTACATACTCTAATAATTTCGATGTGAGGGAATTTTTTCCCATCTTTAGATTGTTCCAAGGTATGTCATTTTGTTATTATTTTTAAGTTGTTGTGTGGAGAAATTGTCATTGTATAAAAATTTTGTAATGATTGAAATGTTTTAGGCTGATGATGACATAATTGAAAATGTCGAAACGTTCCTGGTAACAATAAAATAAAATAAAGAAAAATATTTGATAAAAATGTGTTTTTGTCAAAAAAGGATAAAACCAACACCTATTTAAATGGGAATTTGTATCCTCAAGAAGTTTGGTTATATATAGTTATATAAAAATTCTCAAAAAACTAATCAAAAAAATTAATAATTATTTGTATTTGTTTCTTTTATTATAATAGAAGAAATCAAAATGAAAATAAACAAGAATAAAACCAAGGTCCTAGTATGTACAAAAAAAGAACAAACGAGACAGGAATGCATCAAAATTAACCAAGAAAACCTAGAAGGAGTTAAGGAATTCCGCTACCTAGGAAGTAAAATAACATGGGATGGGAGGAGCGAAAACAAAATTAAATCAAGAATTGCCCAAGCAAAAATGGGGTTTAATACAAAACAAAAACTACTATGCTCCTCCTCAATCAGCTTAGAAAACAGGAAGTTGCTATTGAAGACATATGTATGGAGCATAGCCATGTACGGGTGTGAAACCTGGACAATTAGAGAAGAGGAGAGAAAGAGATTAGAGGCTTTCGAAATGTGGTGCTACAGAAGAATGATGAATATCAAATGGATGGATAAAATTACAAATGAAGAAGTTCTTGGAAGAATCGGAGAAAGAAGAACCTTGTGGAAGAGTCTGAAGAAGAGAAGAGGTCAGATGATGGGGCACACACTGAGACATGGGGGACTGCTTAGGGATATCTTGGAGGGGAGGTGGGAAAGAAAAGGGGAAGGGGAAGAACCAGATTAGAATATTTCAACCAAATAATTGGGGATATGGGATGCCAGACATTTAGAGAGGTTAAACAGCTGGCGGGGGACAGAGTCGAGTGGAGACGGATTGTTGCATCAAACCAGTCTTAGGACTGTATACTCAATGATGATGATCTTTTATTAAATACTGAAAGGTTCAACCTATTCGCTGAAAGGTTTAACCTAAAAAACTGAAGGTATATTCTCTTTTCCTAAGGAAAATCCTAAAAACTGCAGGTTTATGCACTGCTACAGTTTGGTACATCTAAGGTACATCAAAAGATTCTCATCATTGGTTCCGAAACAAAGGAACATATGTTTTCATCTCTCCGCCAACGCACGAATAATTCAGAGGCCGTCTTCTTTAACCACTGACTGAAAACATTCTCCATTTGTAATTAGATATATAATAATATATTATATGTCTAAAAATCTAAGTATATTTATCACATAAAATATATATAGTTTTGTTAAAGAAAATTTTATCTTTTATTTCTCTCCTAAACATCCATCCTTAGAGATACTGATTGTGGGCTTGAGAGTTCGAACAGTTATATCATATTTACCAGGTGTATAACCTTAAATCCGCTGTTTGCTCATCGATGGCGCTAGTGCTCGTATTGAACTACCATGGACACGCCATACATTTTATTTCATGAGTTTAACGTCTGACAACATTATTCAGTGATCATTGTTAACAATTTCATAACACAAAGTCTGTTTTTCCTTGGGTAATCATGTCCAGTTTTGTGCCAGAAAAAGAGCATACAGCTTTTCTGCTTCAGTTTGAAGAAATCTGCTGCCGAATCGCATCGAATGCTTGTGGAGGCCTATGGCGACAGTGCTTTATCGGAAACGACCTGCAGGGATTGGTTTCGGCGGTTCAAAGATGGCAATTTTGACCTGTGGGACAAGAAGCGTGAAAATCGGCCCAAGAAGGTTGAGGACCATCAATTGCAGGCTCTTTTGAACGAGGACGATACGCAATCGCAGAAAATGCTTGCCGAGCAATTGGGTGTTACTTAACCAGCCATTTCTAAGCGGCTACGTGCTATGGGAAAGGTTCAAAAGATCGGAAAATGGGTGCCGCATGAATTGAACGACAGACAGATGGAGCGACGCCAAAACACATGCGAAATCTTGCTTGTCAGACAAAAAAGAAAGTCGTTCCTGCATCGGATTGTGACAGGCGATGAAAAGTGGGTATATTTCGAAAACCCTCAACATCTTTCTCAAGACCAAATCGCTTCGGACGGAAGACGATGCTGTGCGTTTGGTGGGATCAGCAGGGAATCGTTTACTATGAGACGTTGAAACCTGGTGAATCTGTCAACGCCGACCGCTACCACCAACAACTGATCAAATTGCACCGTGCTCTGCGTGAAAAAAGACCGTATTATCAACAAAGACATGAAAAGCTGATTTTTCTCCACGACATAGCACCATCGCACACGTCAAAAATGGTCCAAAACTACATGGAGACACTCAACTGGGAGCTGCTACCCCATCCCGCTTATTCACCAGACTTGGACCCTTCAGACTACCACCTGTTTTCGTCAATGGGCCACGCGCTCGCTGAGCAGCACTTCGATTCATACGAAGACGTCCGAAAATGGCTTGATGAGTGGTTTGCCTCAAAAGAGAAGGGATTTTTTTGGCGTGGTATCCACAAATTGCCCGAGAGATGGGAGAAATGTGTAGCTAGCGAGGGCAAGTACTTTGAATAAATTTGATTTTGCTTTCTATGAAAAAACCATGTGTTTTTTTGACTAAAAAACAGCGGATTTAAGGTTATACACCTATGTTAAAGAACCCAGCGTCCCTATCGAAGTTATATTTAAATTTGATTGTTTAGGGGAATAGACCTACATTTTATTCACGGCGAGACTTACAACCTCGCTGTTAAGCTAAACAATTGATATACATCTGGTCCCTCGTTTTCTATATATCTTTCTCAAATTTTGGGAAAGCATATAAAAATAAATTTAGTAAAATTATACCCCCATTTGACCATTACTAGTCAAATAAAAAAAAAAAAAAAAAACGTGAATGAAATTATACTAACTTCCATAAGTTTATATGTTTTATATCTTTCCACTTCAACAAATGACTCGATGCATCCTTTTATGATGGTTGATGAATATTCTCCAGAAGGTTCGATTCTATCCTGACGGATAATGTCTAATATAAGGGACACTAGTATTCCACCAATGCGTTTTATCATATACTCTTTCCATATTTCTAGACCTAAGATTAAAAAATAAAATTTTATAATTACTAACCATGTAAAATTTAATTTGAAATAGTAAAAGAAAAAATTATTGAAAAAACTTACCCAAATTTCCAATAAGTTTACGATCTTCAGATCCAACATGACTATTTTGACATACCGTGCATTCCATTTGTCTTCTCCTGTTTCGATATACCTGATTTAAGTACCTAAGAAAATAATTTTTATTTAAAAGATTAATAATATATTTTTATAAAATTTCCTTTTAAGGATTTAGTAGTGGGGTGTGAGAGGGGGTAACAATCTCGAGTCCCTATTTCTATTCGAAAATTAATTTAAATTTTCCTACTTAATAGCATTTTTAAATTAAATTTTTAAATATTTTAGGTATAGGTCATAGAGTAATATAGAGTGGAAGGCTCCATAAGGAGCCAATGTATTTTAGCGTATACGAGTTACAGAGCTCTCTGGCGAGTCCAGGAGGCAATAAAATGGCGGAAACCGCTCTCTTCGGGGCAAATTTTGGTGACATTATCAAGAGTAAAAAATAAACTTATATGTATATATAACGTAAAGTGTATTTATCTTTTATCTATGACAAAGGCTTTGAATGTTCTATGATCTTTGGAGAGCTCTTAAGAACTAAGAGTTTGCTAAGTGCAGTCGCTAGAGAGGGCTTTTTCTATATACGGTAGCCTTCCACTCTATATTACTCTATGGTATAGGTATATAAAAAAAAATAATAATAATAAAAACATGGAATTTTTTTCTTTATACATTAGAGACTAAATCACACAATAAAATTGAAAATTTTAGTCTATTCATCTATATATACGAGCCCCGTCCCACCTCAATCGGCCCACCAATATTTTTTCTTTTTAAATAAAATTATGCTAATTCACGGTAAATTTAATTTAAATATTTATTTTTATTATCATTTGGAACAACATTTTAAACAATTTAAAACATTTTATTATAACATTTAACTTAAAATTATTTTTTAATTGTTAAAAACATATTTTTATATAAAAAATAGTTCTTTCCCAACTAGCAAAATAGCTGTGTAATTTTAAAGTTAAAGAACTAATTTGTTCTATAGTTGTTATATAAGTGCTCCGCAGTAGCAAATTGGTTATATTAGAGTCTCGGCAATCACCATTTTGACACATGTAACATAATTGCTGCGATTTAAGCCAATAGAACGTTTAAGAAGCAAAATTACACGACTTTTAAGCAGCTAGTGATATAATGGTTGTATAAATGTTTCACTTTTATGAAATTCAAAAGTAACTAATAACATGAGCAACACTAATTTGGTAAATATAGATAGTGACGTAGGCTTTGAGAAGATAGCTACACTACGCTTTTATGCCCTCGATTTAATTCCGGGAATACGTTCTTCAAATCCTGCTTCGGATGTGCCTGCTGCTGTTAATTTATTATATTAGCTATATCAAAAGATCGTCATTTGTTTTATAAACTTTATAAAACCTATATCATAGTAAGTTTAATTAATTTTCTTTTTGATTACAAATAAGTATGTATTTTTATTTATTTATTTAATTTTTTTAGATGAGACAGACAATAACATCCTCGAATAACGAATATAAATTTGTAAGATGAATTGATTTTTGTTACCTGTTACATCTGTTATTAATAAATATTTTTAATTTCTTCTTTTCGTTTTTTAGATTGATTAATAAATATCTAGTATTATCTATTTACATAATACTGTGTTGAAATAATAAATGTATTTCAATATACCGCTCTCTTTATTTAGTTTAAAGTGAAATCCTCTAGGTCAGTGACCTAGGGGATTTAGTTTTGTTAAGTTGTTGTGACTGAGTGAGAAGTGTGAGAAGAGGAATCGATTTAAAATCAAAAATAGCGATTGATTCTCATCTATTTTTTATCTATGATTCTCATCTAGTACTTGAGAAATAACCATTCTATATTCAATTTTGACGTTTCGGTTTTTATTGGTAACCATTGCTGGGGACATGGAGGAATCGAGTTAAAATCAAAAATAGTGATTGATTCTGATGTAATACTTGAGGAATAACCATTCTATATTCAATTTTGACGTTTCGGTTTTTATTGGTAACCATTGCTGGGGACATGGAGGAATCGAGTTAAAATCAAAAATAGTGATTGATTCTGATGTAATACTTGAGGAATAACCATTCTATATTGGATTTTGACGTTTCGGTTTTTATTGCTAACCATTGCTGAAGACATGGAGAAATCGAGTTAAAATCAAAAATAGCGATTGATTCTCATCTAGTACTTGAGGAATAACCATTCTATATTGGATTTTTGACGTTTCGGTTTTTATTGGTAACCATTGCTGAAGACATGGAGGAATCGAGTTAAAATCAAAAATAGTGATTGATTCTGATGTAATACTTGAGGAATAACCATTCTATATTGGATTTTGACGTTTCGGTTTTTATTGGTAACCATTGCTGAAGACATGGAGAAATCGAGTTAAAATCAAAAATAGTGATCGATTCTCATCTAATACATGAGGAATAACAATTCTACATTATGTTTTTGACGTTTCGATTATTATTGGTAACCATTGCTGAAGACATGGAAGAATCGGCTTAAAATCAAAAATAATGATCGATTCTTACCTAATACTAGCGTAATAACCTTATTGCATTCCATTTTTGATGTTTTGGCTATTAATGGCAACCTCTACTGATAATGTGAAAGAATCGACTTAAAATCAAAAAGACTAAATTCTTTTATGGCAAACAACTCAAACTTGAGTTCTTTTGATTTCTTTTTGATTTTAAGTCGATTCTTTCACATTATCAGTAGAGGTTGCCATTAATAGCCAAAACATCAAAAATGGAATGCAATAAGGTTATTACGCTAGTATTAGATAAGAATCGATCGTTATTTTTGATTTTAAGTTGATTTCTCCATGTCTTCAGCAATGGTTACCAATAATAATCGAAGCGTCAAAAATTTAATGTAGAATTGTTATTCCTCAAGTATTAGATGAGAATCGATAGCTATTTTTGATTTTAAGTCCATTCCTCCATGCCTTCAGCAATGGTTACAAATAATAACCGAAACGTCAAAATTCTAATGTAGAATGGTTATTCCTCGACTATTAAATGAGAATCGATATTATTTTTGACTTAAAGTCAACATGAACTACAAATTGCAAGTGATATCTGATTAATAATAAAGGAATAAACATATTAATATTTCAAGTGAATTAGGATAAAGTTTAGCAACGATCCGTTGCAGTTTATTTCACTGGTAAATAATATCTAAACTTTCTTTTTTGGTAATAAAATTTTTTTTTTAAGTTAAAAAACAGCTGAGTTTTATTCTTATTTCAAAAACGCCCTACCACATCACCCACGAGGAAGAAGACTATGCAGATGAAATATATTAGAAGCTAATCAATTTATCGAGACTTTTTCACGAATTGAATATTTTATTTGTATTTTACCTCTGCAACTATAAATTATATGTACAATAATGTTTATTTGATTTTTTATATGTTTATTAAATATATTTAATAAATTTTATTCTATTTTTTCAAATTAATATTAATTATTTTTTTATTTTTCTAGGTAAATTGGATTTATGAATGAATAAATATTTTGTTGGTCATCAGCTTGGAGAGAACTATTATAGTTGACCCGGAAGATGACTTTTGGTATGAATATTTCCCATTAAGTAAAACTTAAGTTTAGTTTTACATAATTGGAAAATTCTTTTCAAAAGAAACTTATATTCCGAATGAACTATTAGTTCATCAAGCTGGCAGCCAACAACATTTATTTATTTATAAATTGAATTTACATAACCTCAATCCTTACAGCAATTATAAAACCTCTAAAGAACTGTTTTATAATGGTATTCTTTTACTTGGATTAAGCCTGTATAACAGCTACCCAATACCCTTACACAGCTTTTATACAACTAACAAACCTCAATCCTTGCAGCAATTATACAACCTCTAAAGAACAGTTTTATAATGGTATTCTTTTACTTGGATTAAGGCTGTATAACAGCTACCCAATACCCTTACACAAGCTTTTATACAACTATTATGTTTTATAAAGTGGCCCCTTTGTTCGTTGTATAAGCGTTCTTAAAACGTTCTTGAGACTATTTTTATGTTTTATTAAATAGCCGTGTTAACGTTCTCTCAACTCTTATAAAACATGAAATTGCTAGTTGGGTTGCTTTTCACGATTTTTTTTAAGAATCTTTGAATATGTGAAAGAATCAAGTAGGCTTTGCCTTTTTCCAACAAAAGAAAGTTTGTTTTGTTTATTATTAGTAAAAATTACTAGTGGAAAGGTTGTTGATGAAAAAATTCGCTCAATTATTATCAATTAATTTAAAAAGGGAAAATCAAACGCGGAATTTGGCGATCTAGTTAACTTATCAAAGTTTACTGTCAGAAATATTATTCGAGTTTATAAAACAACGGGTACAATAGCTGCAAAACCTCGGTATGCGTCGAAATCCAAAATATCAGATGCTGATAGACGGGCATTGAAGAAGATTATTAGAAAAAACAGACGTTCGAACTATGGTGAATTATCTGTTTTTTGGAGCGATGCTGTGGGGTGAAGTGTTTCGAGATCCACGTGCCATAGAGAAGCCCTTAAGTTAGGTTTTAAAACTTACAAGGTAATTTTATTGCTAGTTTTTAAGGAATTTGGTGTTGGTACTTGGTGAAACATTTTTTTAAAATTATTGGATAAAAAATACTTGGTACGTTTCACATTAAGATATAAAAAATAAAACGAATTTATTTTTGGAGAATCTTTAATCTCGATATATTTATTTCGGGTGACTAACCCATCTTCAGGAGAAACAGAAAGTAACTGAAGTTAGGTTAGTCACCCGAAATATATAGAGTATATCGAGATTAAAGATTCTCCAAAAATAAATTAGTTTTATTTTTTATATCTTAATGTGAAACCTACCAAGTATTTTTTATCCAATAATTTTATTTTTTATTGCAACTTATTCCAAATTTTTTTTGTAATTTTACTAATTTTTTTTAGGCCAAAGAAAAGCCACTCTTGACATTTAAACAAAAGAAAAACCGGCTTAAATGGGCTAAAAGTCACATTAATTGGACGATTGATGAATGGAATCGTGTCCATTGGAGTGATGAGTCTCGTTTTGAAGTTTGTGTTGGGGACAATCGAAGCAGAGTTATTCGTCAGAAAAATGAAGCTTTCAATTCAGATTGTTTAAAAAAGAAAGTAAAATTTCTTGCTTCAGTTATGGTATGGGGTTCAATGTCTGCTAGAGGTGTTGTAAAACTTCACTTCATTGATAGAATTGTAAACACCAATAAATATTTAGAGATTAAAAAAAATCGTTACTTCCAACAATGGCAGATGCATTGCAGAATAATAATAATTTTGTTTTCCAACAAGACGGGGCGGCCTGCCATACATCAAGAAAATCTTTAAAATGGCTTTCTGATCATAATGTTCCACTTTTGGAGTGGGTGGCAAACAGTCCCGACTTGTCACCAATAGAAACTCTTTGGCACACAATGAAAAAGCTATTACGAATACAACCAGCTAGAAACGTAGTCGAATTAAAACACAAACTTCAAAATATTTGGGATACTTTCACTCAAGATGAGTGTCAAAACTTAATAAATACGTTGCCCAAAGGAATTTAAGCCGTAATTAAAAATAAAGGCGACGTCACACAGTGGTAAAGTGAATGTTTTCCTTGCTTTTAACAATTAAAAAATAATTTTAAGTTAAATGTTACAATAAAATGTTTTAAATTGTTTAAAATGTTGTTCCAAATGATAATAAAAATAAATATTTAAATTAAATTTACCGTGAATGAGCATAATTTTATTTAAAAAGAAAAAATATTGGTGGGCCAATTGAGATGGGGCGGGGCTCGTATATATATATATATCTATACACATATTATATAAGTTGGCGTGTTCTGATGTGGCCATCCACTTGACTTTACCATACAACCTGGCCCCTAAAATTATTTATAATCATGTAGGGGGGGGGGGTAGTTTTTTCATTTTTAGACTTCTGGGATCCCACTGATTATGTATACAAAATTTGGTTGAGTTTGGTAAATGGCCAAGATTTTCATTTTTTGACCCCCCCCCCCATTTTAGGCGGTTAGTTTTTTCATTTTTAGAGGTCTGGGGGTCCACTGATTATGTATACAAAATTTTCATTTTTAACCCCCTTTCCACCCCCCTTTTTTGGGTCGATATGCACCAAAATCTAATCAGCTCTTAAGCTGCCAGGGTGGCAGCTGAGTCTCACACGTGCACCAGGAGATTGGCATGGGCAGAACGGGTCCTCCGTAAGTTCGGCGGGGTGGAGGGGGTTGGTGAGTACTGGCGCGAGAACTTACATAGCAGCGTCGACGGGAGGGATCTGGAGATGTGCGCGGGGGCAAAGCCCTCATATAATTTTATGATGCACCCGGACCCGATTAAGAACAATATCTTTATTGAACTATGTAGACTTAGGTCGGGGTCTCTTCCTTCGGCCGTTAGAACAAGTAGGGGAAGGCGGCCGGAGGGTCCACCCATGTGTAGGGCCGGGTGTAGAAAAACTGAGACGACAGGGCATATTCTCCAGTCGTGTGGGAGGACGCACGATGGAAGGCTCAGGAGGCATGATGCGGTGGTGAGACGTCTGGCTGATGAACTTATTAAAAAGGGAATGCGGGTCGAGCTCGAATATTTATATCAGAGCTCGGCCGGAAACAGGAAGCCAGACATCGTGGCGAAGGACGGGTCGGGGACGGTGTGGGTTCTGGATGTTCAGATAGTGTCAGCGCTCCTCGGACTGGGGGTTGCCCACAGAAACAAAATCAATTATTATAAGGGCAACTCCAGTCTGGTGAGCAACATTGCGGCAAGGTTTGGGGTGGGCTCGGGTTCTGTGAGAGTTGAAGCCATCACACTCTCGTGGAAGGGAGTGTGGTGGCATAAAGCGGTGCCTCCCCTTGTCGCCCTGGGAATTTCTCAGAGAACTTTATACGATATGACCTTCAGGGCGATGAGGGGTTCATTGATGAATTTTTACAGCTTCAACAGGAGAACTTGTAGGGAAATCGCCATGCGATAGAAATTGTATATAAAAAAGAAAAAAAAGAAAAAAGAAATTTTTTTTTGTAAATATATTATGTTAATATTCCTATAATCATGTAAATAATCCTGTAATTAAATTCACCCGATAATGTAAATATTTCTTGTTAGTGGAGGCCCCTACCTGCGTGGCCCAATAAACGAAAAATCAATGGACCAAAGCTACGTGTGAAATTTGGTTTCTATATTCACACTAGTTTTTGAGCTAGTTCGTCCAGAAAAATTTGGTAACGCACAAACTAACTAACATATATTTTGACAAAACAATTATTATCTCGAAAAATATAATTTTTTTGATGTTCTCTTATTAGAGCTTCTTTGTAGAGCGAAATTCCATGGTTTCGCTCAATTTTTTTTAATCGAAATAGTTTCAGCCGTTTTTGAGATTTTTCGAAAAAAAGAAGGAATAAAAACACTTTTTTCATGCACAATTACAATACTATGTATGGTAAAGTAATAAGTGTAACTAACTATAGGTATTTATTTAAAATTGTAAGAGTTCGTGGCTGTGATGAAACTGTACTAGATGAAGGAGGAGGTATCAGCCAAAGATGGAATCACTGGGTTCAATAAAAATTTTTAAGAAAAAAATAAAAACCGACTTCAAAAAATTAAATGCAACAAATATAAAAATACACTAAAAGGTATAAAATAATTATTATCTTATTTAGTTACAACTAAACGACGAAATATTAACATGAAATTACTTTTTGAAGTCGGTGCCAAACTAACTATACCTATAAGCGAGCATACCCTCCAAACGTACTAAGTAAGATCCGTCGAGTGCGATTCATAAAAGGTATATGTTTGGCACCGACTTCAAAAAGTAATTTCATGTTAATATTTCGTCGTTTAGTTGTAACTAAATAAGATAATGATTATTTTATGCCTTTTAGTGTATTTTATTTGTTGCATTTAATTTTTTGAAGTCGGTTTTTATTTTTTCTTAAAAATTTTTATTTTTCTCTTTTTAGTGATGTTATTAATAGTGATTATATGATCAGAACTTGACCAAATTAATATGACACCATCCCTAAGACACCCCCTTTCGGATAAAAAAAGAACCATCGAAATCGGTTCATAAACAAAGAAGTTAGGTCTAAACAAACCTAATAAAAAAGGTCTAATACCTATGAAAAAAATACGAAAAAAAATGGGACCAATCGGAAGCTAGACTGGACCCAATGCAAAAAAAATTTTCAAAATCGGTTGAGAATTGGCGGATATGAGGTAACATAGGCAAAAAAAAAAAAAAAAAAAAAAAAAAATTCAGTCGAATAGAGGACCTCCTCCTTTTTTGAAGTCGGTTAAAAATTAATATTTTTATAAAACAAAAAAGAAAAAAGAAAAATTATTTATTTAGAATAATATAATTTTAATAAGGATGGAAGACTCAAAACTGCCAAAATATGCCCTAAACTATAAACCCAAAAGGAAAAAGAGATCGTGGACGTCCTTAAAGGACCTTGGCAGAAGAATGTTTTAGCCTGAACAGGCTTAACGGCCTAATCCTTGACTGCAAATGATGATAATTTTAATTAATAAAATAAAAATACTTACCAATACATCTTATCTAAATACTCCATGCCTTGGTTATAATGGCTCCAAGCTTCATAATATAATTTAAGTAAAACTGGTCTATCATATTGTTTAAAGTCTTCTTTAAGTCGTTCGACATAATTTGTTAAAAATGATTTTGTTTCGTTATATAATTCACTATCATATTGAAAAGGTACTCTAGTAGAAAGGATCCTAATTTGTCTAAAAAATTATTAATATTTTTTGTAACAAAAATAAATTAAAATGAAATCTGAATAGAAATTAAAAGTTATTATAGTGTTTAATTCTAAGTCTTGATTTGAATTATTACTTACTCTATTCTTTGTATCAATGTTGACTTATCAACAGGTACCGAAGTAATGTAATCATGAACTGTTCTTTGTATAAGAGCCCAGTTCTCATTAAAATCAACTTCCTCATATTTCTTATACTTCGTTAAATCCGGAATATTTTCATTCATTTTTATAGAAATATAAATATGAATTATAAATTATAATATGGTCCTGAAAAAAATAAAAATATATATATTAGCAATCAAATATAGAATAAGTTACAATGTATCCAAGGATACCTTGTATATACAAAGAGATTGCAAAGAGAGACGGATTGGAAATAAAGAGGATAAAAATAGTATTTAATTAATTCTAGTTATATATAAATTTTCATTTAAATATAAATTGTAAAAAAAAATAACTTAATATAATTTCTTTTGTCTAATAGATTAGGTTAAAATTAGATATTAGCAAATTTAATAATAAATAATAAATTGATTATTTTTAACCGACTTCAAAAAAGGAGGAGGTTCTCTATTCGACTGAATTTTTTTTTTTTGTGCCTATGTTACCTCATATCTCCGCCAATTGTCAACCGATTTTGAAAATTTTTTTTGCATTGGGTCCAGTCTAGCTTCCGATTGGTCCCATTTTTTTTCGATTTTTTTTCATAGGTATTAGACCTTTTTTATTAGGTTTGTTTAGACCTAACCTCTTTGTTTATGAACCGATTTCGATGGTTCTTTTTTTATCCGAAAGGGGGTGTCTTAGGGATGGTGTCATATTAATTTGGTCAAGTTCTGATGATATGATCACTATTAATAACATCACTAAAAAGAGAAAAATAAAAATTTTTAAGAAAATAAAAATTTTTAAGAAAAAATAAAAACCGACTTCAAAAATATAAGTGCAACAAATATAAAAATACACTAAAAGGTATAAAATAATTATTATCTTATTTAGTTACAACTAAACGACGAAATATTAACACGAAATTACTTTTTGAAGTCGGTGCCAAACAAACTATACCTATAAGAGAGCGTACCCGCCAAACGTACTAAGTAAGATCCGTCGAGTGCGATTCATAAAAGGTATATGTTTGGCACCAACTTCAAAAAGTAATTTCGTGTTAATATTTCGTCGTTTAGTTGTAACTAAATAAGATAATAATTATTTTATACCTTTTAGTGTATTTTTATATTTGTTGCACTTAATTTTTTGAAGTCGGTTTTTATTTTTTTCTTAAAAATTTTTATTTTTCTCTTTTTAGTGATGTTATAAATAGTGATTATATCATCAGAACTTGACCAAATTAATATGACACCATCCCTAAGACACCCCTTTCGATAAAAAAAGAACCATCGAAATCGGTTCATAAACAAAGAGGTTAGGTCTAAACAAACCTAAACAAACCTAATAAAAAAGGTCTAATACCTATGAAAAAAAATCGAAAAAAATGGGACCAATCGGAAGCTAGACTGGACCCAATGCAAAAAAATTTCAAAATCGGTTGACAATTGGCGGAGATATGTAGGTAACATAGGCACAAAAAAAAAAAAAAAAAAAAAAAAAAATTCAATCGAATAGAGAACCTCCTCCTTTTTTTGAAGTCGGTTAAAAATAAAAACCGAAATCAAAAAATTGAAATGCAACAAATATAAAAATACACTAAAAGGTATAAAATAATTATTATCTTATTTAGTTACAACTAAACGACGAAATATTAACACGAAATTACTTTTTGAAGTCGGTGCCAAACATATACCTTTTATGAATCGCACTCGACGGATCTTACTTAGTACGTTTGGCGGGTACGCTCGCTTATAGGTATAGTTTGTTTGGTACCGACTTCAAAAAGTAATTTCATGTTAATATTTCGTCGTTTAGTTGTAACTAAATAAGATAATAATTATTTTATACCTTTTAGTGTATTTTTATATTTGTTGCATTTAATTTTTTGAAGTCGGTTTTTATTTTTTTCTTTAAAAATTTTTATCTTTTGTAGTGGAAAATAAACAATGATAAGAAATTTCAATTGGAGAGATCGTTGCTTGGGGTAACAGGAGAGGGAAGACATTCGCAGCCATTGGTGACACTTCAAGACTATTCTTCTTCTTTAAGCATTGGTAGAGAACACAACTAAGACTCTTCTTTAAGCATTCATTGATAACACACCTCTCTATATACATTCATGAACACTACTCTTTGATAGAGAATACAACTCACTGAGTATTCATTGTGGACTCGTCTATACAAACATTCAGGGGCGTGCTGGCCCGCCGGGACACCGGGCAAATGCCCGGTGGGCCGCTGCCCGCCACATTAAAAATTAAGAATATTTTAAAAGAACAAGATCGTTGACGCCGATTCATTTTCAAGGGCCACTTGCCTATTCGATGATTATAGCAAAAACCTTCCTTTTAGTTTTAAAGTTCCTCTCCTTCGTAATTCATGCCCTTCGGTCTCCATCTCGATCACTTGCGAGAGCCCTTTGGTTCTCCTTTTTATCTATTCCTTTATTTTTCGCCGGTGGTCCTGCTATATTCGGTGATATTGTCAGTTGCAAAAAACAGGAGGGGGTGGAAGGTCTTTTACAATGTCTGGATCCTCCCCCCCCCCCCAAAGCTCTAAGAATTTGTTATTTGTTATTTGAAATATATAAATATATGGTAGGTAATATTGTATTTTATTATTATATTTTTCCACTTTTTTAATTACTCTTATTATATGTTTTTTTTTTTTTATTTATGATAATGATGAGAGAAGGAGTTACACCAAAAAAGGTGCAACCCCTAAAGGCCTGGGTTAGCCCCTCCATCGTGAAAAGAAGAAGAAAGAATTTTATGGGTTGGGCGGGGGTCGAAGGTATCTGTGGATACGGGTCTTAAATAGCTGAAGGTTATAAGTCGCGGGAAAGATGGTGGCAGGGAGCGAGTTCCAGTCTCTGGAGGTCATAGGGATAAAAGAGTTGGCGAAAGCGCTTGTTCGACTTTTATCCAATTTGACAGCGAAGGGGTGCTGAGCGTTAGAAAACCGCGTGTTTCGATTTCAGCTCGACTGAACAGACACCGTGATAGTATCTGTAGTACAGGGAAAGGGCAGAAACGGTTCTTCGGTGAGCCAGGGAGTCGAGTGAGTTGGTTAGAGCCGGTTCTCCTATTAGTTTAATTGCTCGCTTCTGAATTGTATCCAGTGTAGCAAGAGAATGCTTGGAGGCACCCCTCCACAGATGAGAGCCATATTCGAGACAGGGACGAATTTGAGCCTTATACAGCATAAGAAGTTGACTGGGAGTATAACAGGGTCTAGACCTAAATAGAAGACCAAGCTTGCGCGCTGCAGCTTTAGCAGTGGTTGAGATATGGTCATTCCATGAAAGGTCAGACCCTAGAGTTACGCCTAGCATTAAAATTTTATCCCTGAATTCTAGTGAGTTTGAGTCGAATGATATGTTTGGGAGGTTTCTGTCGACGCGCCTAGAAATAAGGCCACACTGAGTTTTCCCTGCATTGAAGTTAACTAAGTTTTGGGATCCCCAGTTTTTAAGTTTGCTAAGATGTCATCCGAAATTGGTCATTATTTTTTAAAAGTTTTATCCTTTAATTTATTTAAATAATTACATTTAAACATTTTTATTAATAATTATTAAATATTTCTCATAAAATATCTGTTAAAAACCCGGTCGGTTTTTCATAAATTTCACCCTTTCATTTCGGACCCCAAAGGGAGCATGACCGCTACGAAGGCGAAATATCAGTGTGGACAGATTTTTAAAAATAATGGTTGTATATGAACCATGGTGTATGGGGAATTATAGGAACTATTTTAAAGAGATGGCCTCCTTTGGTCTTACTGCTCTCTGCCCAATGTTGTTGCCATTTTGAAAGAGATTTATTTTTAATGATGTTATAGATGTCAGAAATAGGGAGAGCAATGTTTAAAAACTCCCCATCCACCCTGGCTAGATTAGCAAGTTGGTCTGCTTGTTCGTTACCATTTATCCCTGCGTGCCCCGGAATCCAAGTAAAGGTGTATCCTACACCACCTACACGGAGTCGCGGCGGCCATTTGGCTGAAATTATATTCCAAACATAATGTCATCGATTATTCTTTAAAATAAAATAAAAATTGTGGCAATATCACTTAAAGAGGTTTTTTTTTATTTTATTTTAAAGTTCGACCGCTCTTAATGAAAAAACCTGTATAATGTATATTAAAAAAAAATATAAGATATATTAAATTTTTGTATTTTTTCAATAATAGACCCCTCCCAGAAGAAAATTGTAAATACGCCACTGAATGTAAGTAACATTTACCTACTGTGTTAGATCTTACATAGATTTATGTCGCTATTAAATAACACGTTTGCTCAATGTTGATTATTAAATTTTGATTATAGAATCGACCGCCTATACATAGCATCTAATTGAAATAATCTTTCGTCTGATATTTTCAAAACACAGATTTTCTTTTAACGACTAGTTTACAAACACCAATACTGTTTCTGTGGTATTTCATGAAATCAATAAATAAGCATTATTAACAAATTAAAAAAAAAATAAGTGGGCTGAAATTGTGTCGCATATCCAGGGCCGCCCCTGGCCAGCCAGCACGCCCCTGCAAACATTCATCGAGGACGCTTCTCTCTAAAAATTAATTGGATCGAATTAATATTATAATTTCATATTACATCCTGCTCGATAAACGAAAATCTCTAAATTGGGGTCCAACATTATTTCTTCCGCTACCTCAACGGGACGCCGAGAACTCGTCTTCCAACATACACTGCCTATCCATAGTCGGTGCAGAAGCCAAATTTCGGTCTCCAAGAAGACAGCCGGAAGGAAGGACAATCCCAAGGAGAGGAATTTGTACCAAGGGAGAAATTTGCTGAAATCGAGAAGATTGAAAAAGGCGATCATAGTTAACTTTAATTCAAATAAGACTCAATGTTGTCTAATTTCTAGGCGCGAAAATAGAGATTTCCCTGATATTCACTTCGATTCGAATACCCTGAAAATGTGTGACAGCCTATCCATGTTGGGCGTCTCTGTCGCATCTGACCTGTCTTGGAATGAACACATCTCCTCTGTGGCGAAATCTGCAGCAAGGAAGATTGGCCTTCTTATTCAGGTCCAAGCGATTTTACAAACCCCCACAACTTCTCACCATCTACAAGGCCCAAATCCGCCCCTGTCTCGAATACGGCTCTCATCTGTGGAGAGGAGCCTCAAAATATTCTCTTGCTACCCTTGATGCAATTCAGAAACGAGCCGTCAGGCTAATTGACGATTCTACCCTCACCGACTCCCTCGACTCATCGAAGAAATGTCTCTGCCCTTTCCCTTTTCTATAGATACTATCACGGCAGGTGCTCTGATGAGATAAAATCAATAATTCCCCCCAAAGCATGCTTTGCACGCAGCACACGTTTTGCCGACTCCCAACACTCATTCGCGGTCAAATTGGAAAAGTGCCGGACCACTTCATTCGCGAATACATATATCCCCATGACTTCAAGGAACTGGAACTCTCTCCCAGCCTCTATCTTTCCCAGCACCTATAATCTTCAAACCTTCAAAACCGGAGTGCATAGACACCTACGTCTACACCCTCTCACTTAATCAACTTTCCCTTCTCTTCGGTAATGCAAGGGTCTTTCGAGATCCATAGGGGCTGCATCTTTACTGGTGCATTCCTTCTTGCAATCGATTGCATTAAAAAAAAAAAAAAAAATCATATACCTTTGACCACAAAGGAGCGTAACCATCATACTCTCATTATTTTCTTTAACAAAATTCTCTCTCTGTTAAATGTCAAGCAAGGATCAAATACATTCACATTATAGATATTAAATAATTCTAACCAGTATCTCTATTATTATTGAAAATTTCCAAATCCTGCTTCTCCATCTAATTTCATTTGTTTTTTTTTTATTTTTTTTATTAATCAATTTTCTTAATCCATTCTTATTTAATTTCACAACAAAAGTAGTAAATAAATTCATAGTAAATTCAATAAATAATTTCAGATTTTAAGCATCAAGAGAGATACCCTGAGGATACACCCACCACCAACTTAAAAAAATCAAAAACCAACTTTCAGATTCTCATTTTACCCACTGCAAAGTAGTATGCAAAAGGGCTCGACTGACGACGTAGAGCACGTTATCCACAAAAATTAAATCAAATCATAAGTTTGATTTAAATTACATTTTTTCTACAACCTAAAATGATGTAGTTTCGTTTAGGTTGTAATCAGTTCTAGAATGTTTGCATAGCTAAAAAAAATGATGTCTTATTTTTTTCCAATACACTGCTCCGCAAAAAAAGTGGCGCACTTGAAAAATTTCAATTTTTTCTCTTTCATATCCTTATTTTTAACTTTAAATATTATTTTTATTCAAATTTATCTAAATTTGTAATACACTCACGAGCAAAGAAATGGAATCACTCCCCGTATAGAAATAAATAGATTTTCGAAATATGTTTTTTATATATTTTTTGAAAATATATTAAAAATTAAAATTTTTATGTTAAATTTATATAAAGTTTATGTTTTCTATATATTCTTATAATATAATTATTTTTATATCTCTCTAGTTTAATTTTTTTAATGTTTTTAACTCTGTTTCAAAGATATATTCTGAATGCGATATAAATTTTATATGTTTTAAATATGTTTTTAAAAAAAATTATTTTTATATCTGAAAAACTCGATTTTTGAAATTTAATATCTCCGGAACTGTATTGTTCATAAGTAAATTTCGTTTTGCCACCAATCGATGCAGAAGTATTTAAATAATAATATGTATAAATTTCAAAAAATCTTAAAAAACGCATTTGGCGGAACAACTCCCGTATGGAAATAAATAGATTTTCGAAATATGTTTTTTATATAGTTTTAGAAAATATATTAAAAATATAAAATTTTTGTGTTAAATTTATATAAAGTTTATGTTTTCTATGTAATTTTAAAATATAATTATTTTTATGTCGCACTAGTATAAATTTTATATAAATTTAACACTAAAATTTTATATTTTTAATATATTTATTTATATTTTCAAAAAATATATAAAAAACATATTTCGAAAATCTATTTATTTTCATACGGGTCTCTTTTCATTAATTTAATGATACTTTGCGGTGTTTTTGGATTACAAACGTGCGTTCGAAACTATAAATAGAAAGATCCTTTTGGAAAAACTTGAAATGTTCGGAATAAAGGGAAATGTAAACAAATGGTTCTCCTCATATCTTGAAGACAGACAGCAAGTGGTGAAGTTTGAAAATGAGTTTTCCGGAAAACGTCAGGTGAACAGTGGGGTACCACAGGGGACTATTCTGGGGCCACTATTGTTTATAATCTATATTAATGATTTAGAAAATTGTATAAAGAATTGTAAACTAAATGTATTTGCGGATGATACCATGATATATATTAGTGGAAAAAATATTGAGCACCTTGTTACAAAGATAAATGAAGACCTAAATAATGTTTATAAATACTTATGTTTTAACAGCCTAAGAGTAAATATTGAAAAATGTAAATATATTATAGTGAATGACAAAGGAGAAAGGGGTGAGGGAAGCATTATTATTAACGATATTACTTTGGAAAGGGTAGATAAAATTAAATACTTGGGTGTTCTGTTGGATGATAGGATCAAGTTCGAAATGCATGCAAAGTATATTTTAAATAAAATATCTAGGCTAACTCACCTATTAGGTAGATTGGGAAAAAATTTGTCATTCAATACAAAATTATTGTTATATAAATCTCTAATAGAGCCTCACTTCACTTTTTGTTCAACAATATTAAATATTCTTCCTGATTTTCTGATTAGAGAGTTGCAATTAAAACAAAATGTATGCATGAGAATAATTTTAAAATGTAATAGATACACCAGTATTAATATGATGTTAAATACGCTAAATTTTCTCAATGTAAAAGAGACAATATATTGTAATTCGCTGATTATGATTTTCAGGATAAGGAACGGTTTGGCACCAGAATATTTAAGGGAAAAATTAAAATATACTAATGAAGGTCGTTATTATGATTTGAGAGGTGGGGAAAATTTCAGGATTGATATTTGTAGGACAAATAAAAAATTTAGGACTTTATTTTATAGGGGTTTGTCCGATTACAATAAAGTGCCGAGTGAGATAAGAAATGTCACTAGAATCCAGGAATTTAAGGAGCGATTGTTGGAATTCGTAATTTCGAAAAGATAATCTTCTTGTGGAATCTCCTCGAAAATTATAATGTTGTATTGTGATTGCGTCATTATTGCATTGTATTGTTAAATTGTATTGTGTTGTATTGTTTTCTCTTGTTTTTGTGATATTATCATTGTATATTGTTATTTTTGTGATGTTAACATTGTATGTTCTTGCATACTATTATTGTATATGTTATAGCTGAAAATAGCTAATAAAGATTATTATTATTATTATTATTATTATTTGTAATTTATTAGAAATTTTAATATTTTTTCTAAAAAGTTTCATTTTTCAGCATTTACTGGACCCTCTACACTATGGGCCAACGTGAGTGAGTCAAACATGTTGGCCACCAGAAAATCGAGTTAATTTGACGGTGCCTCTACACAGTGGTCCAAGAGTTGGGCCAATGTCTATGGCCTTGTGGAAACGACACCTAGCCACTGGGCACTTTCGTTGCCTAATATTGGCCCTCTTTGATATGTATATTGAAAAAACCGCTCCAAAGGCAACCATCGCCAATCTCATCGCCAACGTCAACCAAAGTCGACCTTTACCAAGCCCCCCCCTCGCCCCTCTACACATTGGCGTTTTATTGTTATTATATTTGATGAAAATTACATTTAATAACAGTAACTCGCAAGAGAGGTGATTCCATTTCTTTGCTCGTGACTGTAGTTTAATAACAAAAAAATAATTTTTAAGAAAAAAATAAAAACCGACTTCAAAAAATTAAATGCAACAAATATAAAAATACACTAAAAGGTATAAAATAATTATTATCTTATTTAGGTTACAATTAAACGACGAAATATTAACATGAAATTACTTTTTGAAGTCGGTACCAAACAAACTATACCTATAAGCGAGCGTACCCGCCAAACGTACTAAGTAAGATCCGTCGAGTGCGATTCATAAAAGGTATATGTTTGGCACCGACTTCAAAAAGTAATTTCATGTTAATATTTCGTCGTTTAGTTGTAACTAAATAAGATAATAATTATTTTATACCTTTTAGTGTATTTTATTTGTTGCATTTAATTTTTTGAAGTCGGTTTTTATTTTTTTCTTAAAAATTATTTTTATTTTTCTCTTTTTAGTGATGTTATTAATAGTGATTATATCATCAGAACTTGACCAAATTAATATGACACCATCCCTAAGACACCCCCTTTCGGATAAAAAAAGAACCATCGAAATCGGTTCATAAACAAAGAGCTTAGGTCTAAACAAACCTAATAAAAAAGGTCTAATACCTATGAAAAAAAAAAACGGTGAAGGTTTAAGAACGGCAAATGAGCTTTGCGATTCCTTTATGAACATTGATCCGTCTATGGAACGAAGTCTTATTTTTACGAGGCAAATTGCTGATGCGACTGCTGCGTATCAGTCTGAATTGAAGGAGCTTTTAAAAAACTGCCAAGCAAGAGAAAATTACAAAATTCTTCAAACCATTGCCTAAGCCTTAAGATAATTAATCAAAATGTTCAAAAACTTCAATTAAATTCATTTTTTTATATATTTGTTTATTTTTATTTTGTCACCTAAAATTACAAAAAAATTACAAATGAAGAAGTTGTTGGAAGAATCGGAGAAAGAAGAACCTTGTGGAAGAGTCTGAAGAAGAGAAGAGGTCAGATGATGGGGCACACACTGAGACATGGAGGACTGCTTAGGGATATCTTGGAGGGGGAGGTGGGAAAGAAAAGGGGAAGACCTAGATTAGAATATTTCAACCAAATAATTGGGGATATGGGATGGCAGACATTTAGAGAGGTCAAACAGCTGGCGGGGGACAGAGTCGAGTGGAGACGGATTGTTGTATCAAACCAGTCTTAGGACTGTATACTCAATGATGATGATGATGTCACCTAGGAACGTATCCCCTATAATCCCAAATAAATTACCATTCCGTATTCACGGTTTCTGTATTCGCGGCATATTTATGGAACATATACCCCGCGAATAAAGAGCTTTTACTGTACACAATTTTCCAATAATAATTCGATTTTGGAATTATTTTTTAGAATTTGAAGCAATTTATCCAAAAATGGCTGATTAGTTTTTGGCTAAGTTGCCAACATTTTATGGACTTCAAATTCTAACATACCAGTATAATAAAAAAAAACCACGCCGAGTGCTATATAAGTGTTCTCAAAATATTAGCGACGGTAAGATTTATTTTTTTCATTAAATTGAAGGGTTGGTTTTGTCACAAATATAATAAAACAATAATTTTAATAACTATTAGAATTATTTAATTGATAGCTATACAGTTTCGGTCACCACTGGTCGACCATCCTCAGTAGTTCTAAAAATTGAAATGAAACATTTATTTACATTTTTTCTTTTTATATATAATACAAATTTTTATTTTTTTTTTTTATTTTTACAATAATTTGAAATCATACATACATCTCGTTCAAGAACCGGAATTTGTCATTTCACATGAAACATTCATTCTTAAATCTTCAATATAGATACATCACACAATTCATTACAATCACACACATACATATATATAAAAACGTTTATCACTGAACTAGAAACTATTCTGAATTAATGATTATATTAAATATTATTTTCAATTTTATTTTTTTCTAATTATCTCATTGCATCGTCAATTATTATACAATTAAAAAACCCATTATAAATAATCCATTCTAGAAACACATTATAAGTTAAATTCATTCTTTATTAATTAATTTTTTATTAATGAAATATCAAAATACACATCTCCCTATTACATTTTTCTTATAAAATCAATACACTGTTTAATCAACATACTAAATCAAATCTATACTCTCACAACAATGACACAATGAGACTGTAGCATTCTGATATGTTTTCCGAATCCATTTTGAAATTTACACAATTATCGATATCCTTCAATATATAAAGAGATTCTTTTATTTTTCTCTTGGTCCAATTTTTCTCATAATCTAGTATCTTTACTCCTTCAAAATCGAAAGTATGCTCGTTGTCAATAGCATGAATGGATAACGCGGAGACCAATTTATTTCCATTAATCGATGAAATATGTTCTTTAATTCTTTGTCTCAAATGTCTTGAAGTCTCACCTATATATTTGTGTGTTTTTTTATCTTTTTTACATGAATCACAAACCATCTCATAAACAACCCCCATTTTATCAAGTTTTTCAAGATGAGTCTTATTATTGAATATGTTCATGAGTGGTGGACACGCCACGGCGGTCCTAAGTTAATGGTGGACTTACTCTGAGTGAAGCGAAGTCTAACTCTAATTGCTATCTCTCTGACATCGGTCACATGATCCCAATAATACTTAATTAATAATTTATTCTTTCTAATTATTTAATAAATCAGTGGTTAGTTGTTAATAACAAGCAAACAAGCAACATCGAAACGATTCACGTTGAACCTTTCCACACATATTACTTGAGTTAATCTCATCCCTGATTGCTGGAGACCAGTTTACAAGTTTTCAAGTGATTTAGTTAATTAATTGAGTTCACTGTCTACAAAGATTTCGCCTAGGAATTTCGTTCAAGCGGTCAATCATCGGATTGAACACAAACCGCTACCATTTCGAAGAACCATTAATTGCTATTATCTCTTCCCAAGATTAATTCCAGCCAGCAGCGACCGACCAGGGACTCAAACCATTGTTTCAAGGTTCACACTTTTTCTTTTCCTAACAAATCAATTCGTTTCGAACTAATTTCACCCACGCTAATTCTATTAACAAGAGTAAAATCTCCCTTAACGTTAAACAGCTCATCTTATTTAAAAGACACATTCCATCACATTAAACAAACAATCCATACAACAACTTATGCAAAGTTAATATTATTGACTCTCTTTTAAATAAGAAATCTTTTGTTTTCTAAACTATGTACCAAATCTATTATTAAGAATATCTAATATTTATTTTAACATTTTAATAACATTTTAACCAACTAATAATTAGTGATTGTTAATTAATAAACTCAAATACAAGCCCACGCAAACTAATTAAAATAATTGATATTTTAATTGAATTCCTATTATTCATATTATTAATTATAATTGACTAATTGTTAACAAAATATTATTTGTAATATTATTTTTCAAAACAAAAACAAAACAAAAGATTCAAATCTATATGTAAGAATCTATTTCATAAACAATCTTATTATTTTTTTGTAACTATTTAATCGAACTCAAATTATAACTAAACATTAACTTGTACATATTTGTTGACTGAATAACATCTGATTATTTTTCAATAAAATAATAAAACTTGTCATATTACAACCTGAATATTTGGCTTTATCAAATCTGGTCCAACTTATTTATTGGTTAACATTTCAGCACCTTTTTTGTGAATAAGACCTTCTGCTTTAGATCACACAAACTTAACTTTATTTATCACTAACTAACTTATCAATCGTACATACAGTAAAAGTTTGTATCTGGTAGACCGACTGTGAGACGGAGTCACAACTGGCGAATTAATTTTTGTTACAGTATTTTAAATTTTGTAAAGTTTTTCAAGCACTATTGCAGTTGGCCTAACTAAGTGGCCTGCCAACACTGTGTACTAATTTTATGTCATTATTATTCAGAATTCTCAAGATTTTCGCAGATAAATCATGAATATATGGGATGGAGCCTTTAATAATTTTATCTTCTTTTTTAATCACTTCCGTTACTAATTTATTTTTTCTATATTTAGTTAGAACTTTATTGAAAAATTGTTTCGAATATCCATTGCTTTCACATTTCTTTTGCAATTCAATCAATCTTATGTCTCTGTAGCTCTCATCACATATTCTATCCAATCTACCTATTTCTCCATATATTAAACTAATCTTATGCTGAAGTGGCTGTATTGATTTAAAGTTCAACATTCTATTTGTTTTTGAATCTTTCTTATTTATAAACAAGATTTGTGCCTGAATTTCTCCCAATTCCTTCAAAAATCTAGTCATATGTTGATATACTTTATTTCGCAGATAACTTACGTGCTTTGCAATACTTCTTGCCAAAATACTTCCCGTATCAAATTCGTTAAAAGTTGATAAAATTAAATTTAAAGAAAAAACAAACAAGAAAAGTGAAAAAACAAACAATGCTTAGGAAAATACTTGTAGTGATCAAGAAACTAAGCTTGGTCTAAAAATTAATTTCCTAATAGATTTCTTCTGAGACTCGTACCTGTAAGTACAATTGTTTTTTTTTTCAACAATTAAAAATATTTTGCCATGTTAATGACTTTTTATAACTATTATTTTAGGAAGGTACCTACCAATTTAGAGGATTTTGTCAACAGTATCCATCAATTGTTTTCTTATCATTTACCTTTGCTGAAGAAATAGAGGAATCGACTTAAAACCAAAAATAGCGATTGATTCTGATCTAATACTTGAGGAATAACAATTCAACATGGGATTTTTGACGTTTCGGTTTTATTGGTAACCAGTGCTGAAGACATAGAGGAATCGACTTAAAATCAAAAATATCGATTGATTCTCATCTATTACTTGAGGAATAACTATTCTACATTGGATTTTTGACGTTTCGGTTATTATTGGTAACCATTGCTGAAGACATGGAGGAATCGAGTTGAAATAAAAAATAACGATGGATACTTATCTATTAATAGAGGAATAACCTTATTGCAATCCATTTTTGATGTTTTGTATATTAAAGGCAACCTCTACTGAAAACGTGGAAGAATCGTCTTAAAATCAAAAAGATGAAAGGTCTTAGGACTGTGGAAGGTTATATTTTATAATATGTCAAAATAGCCCCCACATGAAATTTTTAGAATGTATTTTAATTTTGTTATTTCTCATTCGCTGTGGCGTTCTGCTTGAGCTGTTTACCAAAACAGAATTTAGTCTTTTTGATTTTAAGTCGATTCTTCCACGTTTTCAGTAGAGGTTGCCATTAATAGTCAAAACATCAAAAATGGAATGCAATAAGGTTATTTCTCTAGTATTAGATAAGAATCGATGGTTATTTTTTATTTTAAGTCGATTCCTCCATGTCTTCAGCAATGGTTACCAATAATATCCGAAATGTTAAAAATCCAATGTAGAATTGTTATTCCTCGACTGTTAAATGAGAATCAATCATTATTATTGAATTAAAGTCAACATGAACTGCAAATTGCAAGTGATATCTGATTAATAAAAAGGAATAAACATATTAATATTTCAAATGAATTTGGATAAAGTTTAGCAACGATCCGTTGCAGTTTATTTTTTGTTGGTATTGGACCTTTTTTGTTATGTTTACTCACGCATAACTTGTTTGTTTATTGACCGATTTTAATGATTCTTTCTGCATTTGGATCAGTATAGCTCCAGGATAGTCAAGATACCTATTTATTAATTTATTTTATCTATGTTCGGCGAGAACTTTTTACCACGTGGACCGATTTCGATGATTCTTTTTTTATTGGAAAGGGAGTACCTTAGCGGTGGTCCCATATTAATTTGGTCAAGTTCTGATAATATGATCAATGATGAAATAACGTAAATCTCCAATTCTTATGAGCAAATAATCAAAATTATAATAAATAAAATCTTTTATTCAAAACAATCTTAAAAAAATCATTTAAAATCCGGAAACATTTCGAGAGAATTTCTATATTTTTGAATTGAATTTTATTATCATTTTCTGAATCATTCGCCCGACGCTTTCTCTTACTAGATGCATGCAAGGTATTATATTAAGTCACTATTAATAACATCACTAAAAAGAGAAAAATAAAATAATTTTTATAAAAAAAATAAAACCGACTTTTTTTTGGCTTTTCGGCCCTTGTAGCCATAAGCCAATTTACGATACTATATATTTTTTTAAATTTTGTCTCTACCCAGGGGTCAGATTTTAGCCGAATGCCTCGAGTCGGATTCGAACCCGGGTCCACTTGGTTAGCAGGATGATACGCTACCGCCTAGCCTATCTGACCCCCCATAAAACCGACTTCAAAAAACAAAATTAAATTCAACAAATAAAATAAAAAGAACTCAAAAATCAAATAAAATACACTAAACGGTTGAAAATAATTATCTAATTTCGTTAAAACTAAACGACGAAATTGTTACATGCAATCACTTTTTGAAGTCAGTGCTAAACAAACTTTCAGTGGGTATAATGATAATCTGATTGTTGGTTTTTGATTTTATTTTATTTTTATTTTAGTTGGTGGTGGGTGTATCCTCAGGGTATCTCTCTTGATGCTTCTGTAGGAAACGATTCTTTTGTTTATTTTCTTTCAATTAGAAATGTAAATTAATTTTCGATGTTTATCGGTCCGTGTCTCGTGAAAGACTAATTAGCGAAAAATAGAAGCCACGCCCTTTTATAATTATCCAAGCGCGATCTAGGTAAAATTATTAACCAATCATCTTAATTGGCAATTAAATCAGGAGCTATAAAAGAAGCCAAGCCGTAATTAACAAATTCAGTTGATATCCAGCTCTCACTGTGTGAAGTGCTGCTTATACACTCTCCAAAAGTTCGCCTGACGACTTTGGAACGATTGAAGGGACAAAGCTGTCTCATTACGAAATCCTGTAACCACGAAGAAGTAATAAACTACGGGCCTTGTGCCGTTTATTTTGAGGAAAGCATTTTTCACTGCCTCCGGGCAACTTCTTATTTTGATAAAGCAAATTTCTCGGCTATACGCCACCAAGAGAGGTTTTCACCTCTGAAGAAAATCGCCGACACCGGAGCTCCACCGATATCTTTCCATCAAGCCTTTCGAGTCAAAAACTCATCTTCATTCATCATCTAAATCATATCCCACACTTCTGATCTGAAATTATTGATTGAATTTACTATGCTTTTATTTACTACTTTTACTGTGAAATTAAATAAAAATGGATTAAGAAAATTGATTATAAAAAAATTAAAAAAAAACAAAGGAAATCAAATGGACAAGCAGGATTTGGAGATTTTCAATAATAATAGAGATAATGTTTAGAATTATTTAATATCTATAATATGAATGTATTTGATCGCTGCTTGATATCAACAGATAGAGGAATTTGTTAGTGAGAACAATAACAGTATGGTGGTTACGCTCATTGGTGGTGAAGGTTATGTGATCGTTTCTTGCAATCTTCTGGATTTCAGAAATTCCTCCCTTGGTAACAAATTCCTTTGTCCGGTCCAGTCCTAGCGCTCACCGCTAGATGGCACTGCGACCTCATACATAGTAGTTTGTTCAAATAAACAATACTTTAATATTAGTAATAATACTTTAAGTAAACAACAGTCAAATTGTCAAACACACTGTACACTACATAAATCAATCTATTTATAATGAAATAATAAATCAATGAATTATTGAGAGACGAGTTGGCGCGTGTAATCCCGTGAGCGATAATATTCGTTGAATGTTATATATGCGCCAACCCGGATCGAAATAATTCAGCTACCACCAAATCATGGTTTGCTCACATACTTTTTGTCACAGACTTCCAATACCTTGCTTTCCCTCGTGGTTGGACCAACAGTTGGGGTTAAGGGGCATTCCCCTTACCTTCCAACAACCAACCCCTATCACATCACCATAGCGCCAACCCCCCACCACTAACACTGGTGACCCCGACGTGATTTGAACACGCAACCTACAACCTGCACTCAACAGATTGTTAGGACCCCATCGACTTGATGGGGGGCGCACAAAGCACCACACAGCACTCAGCCTCAGAGAGCCCTAACACCTTTGACAGTAATTCTCCTTTGAGCCCGAAGTTAGCTTCTGCACCGATTATTGATAAGCAGTGCACCCTGGGAAGCAGAATTCTCGGTGTCTCGTTGAAATAGCGAAAGAAGTAATATTGGACCCCAATTTAGAGATTTCCGTTTATCGAGCAGGATACAATATGAAAATATAATATCAATTCGATCCAATTAGTTTTGTAGTTTGAAGCGTCCTCGATAAATGTTTGTATAGACGAGTCACAATGAATACTCAGTGAGTTGTATATTCTCCAAATGAGTAGTGTTCATGAATGTATGTATAGAGGTGTGTTATCAAGGAAAGCCTCGTGAGTTCTCCTGGTTCGAGCGTAATGAGATGTGTTCGCCACCAATGCTTAAAGAAGAGTCTCTCTGACTCCTCCCTCTCTCTGACTTCTCCACTTTCCTTCAAGCAACGATTTTTAAATAATTTATATTATTATTTGTTTTTACTGAAAGGGAAAATACATTCAAATAATTCCTAAAATGTCCACCCCCGCCCGTACTGCACTCTGTTCTCTACGTGAATTCAAATCTCAATTTATTATTTATTATTAAATTTGCGACTATCTAATTTTAACCCAATCAATTAAACAAAAAAAAAAATTAAGTTATTTTTTTTTATAATTTATATTTAAATGAAACTTATATATAACCAGAATTAATTAAATACTATTTTTATCCTCTTTATCTCCAATCCGTCTCTCTTTGTAATTTCTTTGTACAAGGTATCCTTGGATACATTGTAAACTATATAAGCGACCGTACCCGCCAAACGTACCTACTTAATAAGATCTTTAGACTTCGATTCATAAAATGTATATTTTTGGCAACGACTTCAAAAAGTTATTTCATGTAACAATTTCGTCGTTTAGTTGTAACGAAATTAGATAATCATTTTATTTCTTTTAGTGCATTTTATTTGATTTTTGAGTTCTTATTATTTTATTTGATGCATTTAATTTTTTATTTTTTTTAAGTCGGTTTTATTTTTTTTTATAAAAATTATTTTTATCAACTATTAAAAATAACATATAGGTAATCACTTCTTGTTAATTTAAAAAGATATAATTTATTTACGAAACTCAATAACTTATTAGTTCGAATATCGAAATTCAAAAGAAATAAAATTTAAAAAGGAACAAATTTAATCTGAATTGAATAGTAAAGAGCCTTCTTTTGGCTTTGGCTTGCTGCTGGACAATCCAGCAAGAAAATAATTTTTAAGAAAAATGTAAAAACCGACTTCAAAAAATTAAATGCAACAAATAAAATACACTAAAAGGTATAAAATAATCATTATCTTATTTAGTTACAACTAAACGACGAAATATTAACACGAAATTACTTTTTGAATTCGGTACCAAACAAACTATACCTATAAGCGAGCGTACCCGCCAAACGTACTAAGTAAGATCCGTCGAGTGCGATTCATAAAAGGTATATGTTTGGCACCGACTTCAAAAAGTAATTTCATGTTAATATTTCGTCGTTTAGTTGTAACTAAATAAGATAATAATTATTTTATACCTTTTAGTGTATTTTATTTGTTGCATTTAATTTTTTGAAGTCGGTTTTTATTTTTTCTTAAAATTTATTTTTATTTTTCTCTTTTTAGTGATGTTATTAATAGTGATCATATCATCAGAACTTGACCAAATTAATATGACACTATCCCTAAGACACCCCCTTTCGGATAAAAAAAGAACCATCGAAATCGGTTCATAAACAAAGAGGTTAGGTCTAAACAAACCTAATAAAATAGGTCTAATACCTATGAAAAAAAAACGAAAAAAATGGGACCAATCGGAAGCTAGACTGGACCCAATGCAAAAATTTTTAGATATGAGGTAACATAGGCACAAAAAAAAAAAAAAATTCAGTCGAACCTCCTCCTTTTTTGAAGTCGGTTAAAAATAATATCTATGTTAGTTAGCAAGTCCACTTGGGCCATTCAGTCCAAAAATGCTTTCTAATTTATTATTTTGTAGAAATCAATAGAGTGCGCTTTTCCCTTATCATTTATCAAATTCTAATTATTTTCTTCCTTATGCTTCAAGACTACCACTTACCACCTTACCAGCGTTTCTTCTTTCTTTTTGGACCCACGGGAATTTTCAGGCCTCGTAATATATGAAGCTGATTAATAATCAAATTTAATTATCGGTTTTTCAATGACTTAACAGAATAAAAGGTTATGTGGTTTTAGAAAATAAAATAAAAATTAATTCAAGGAAATATTTTTTTATTTAATTTAATAAATTAAATAGATATAGGTACATTTATAGGTATTAACACTAGAAATGAATTGTCATAATAAAAATGTTGAAACTAGAGCTAAGAGTCAATTTATATATGGACAAAATAGTACATTCGTTACGTCACTGCCAGTAATTTTGTCAATAAATACAACTAGGAATATCAAATATGAATGTACAAGTGAAATTGTGTGATAATTATGTAAAAACAGAATTTAGTGTCAGGTTATGAAAATAATGAGTAGTAAAATGGAATAGGAATTCTTAATAGGTAAGTATGCCTTATGGAATATAAAAATATTCGCCCTTTGACTCTGGATTACGTTCAATATATTCCTTATCAATCAAATGATCGATACATTTTTTAATCAAGCCGATGGTCGGAGTAAAGAACCCGTTTGACTGAGACAAAACCTAAAATAACAGATGGTCATTAATAATCAGTAGAGATGAAAGGTGAAACATCTTTAATAAAGATAGAGCAAATAAATATTTTATTTAATATGGATTTACTATGAGTTAAGGATACTGGGTCACTTATTTCACATTAAAATTAAAAAATTAAAAGTTATAATTTTTTTTTCTTTTTCAATATATATATTTCGGGCTATCAACCCATCTTCAGGAAATACAGAAAGTAACTAATTTAACTTGTTGAATAACAGGCTATGTGTTTATTGAACAGAGAGACAGAATTTATGAAATTATTTTAAAAGGACGTTTTCTCTTAAGCTATTGTTAAGAAAGAATATCAGGTTGACCTTTATTTACATAGGATTGTTTGGGTGAAAGGCAAGTTAGTAAGGTCGTTGAATTGTGTCTCTGGGTTGGGGATGATTTTTTCATTTGGATATTAAAAGATCAATTATTATATTTGGTTTTACATCTAGTTGATTGTTGATAATATTCGTTGAAAATATTATCAACAATCAACTAGATGTAGGATTGTTTTCAACAAATATTATCAACAATCAACTAGATGTAAAACCAAATATAATAATTGATCTTTTAATATCCAAATGAAAAAATCATACCCAACCCAGAGACACACGTCAACGACCTTACTAACTTGCCTTTCACCCAAACAATCCTATGTAAATAAAGGTTAACCCGATATTCTTTCTTAACAATAGCTTAAGAGAAAGCGTCCTTTTAAAATAATTTTATAAATTCTGTCTCTCTGTTCAATAAACACATATATAGCCTGTTATTCAATAAGTTAAATTAGTTACTTTCTGTATTTCCTGAAGATGGGTTGATAGCCCGAAATATATATATTGAAAAAGAAAAAAAATTTATATCTTTTAATTTTTTAATTTTAATGTGAAATAAGTGACCCAGTATCCTTAACTCATAGTAAATCCATATTAAATAAAATATTTATTTGCTCTTATCTTTATTAAAGATGGTCATTAGTTTAAATTTATAAAGGATGTGGCCAAGTAATGTTAAAAGAAAAAAATTGACTAGATTTGAACTCACCTCCTGAACAAGTGTATTATGCACAATAGTTTTTCTTGCTTTCATAATCCTGACAATTAATGCATGTAGAAAGTATTTCCTTTCTTCTTCAACACGACCCACTGTTTGTTTCACCTCTGGTGCAGAATCTTCCGGTCGAAGGAATTTTAAATGAACTGTCGTTGTTGGATTAGTAAATGCCATATTTAGAGATAAAATGGTCTCAGGCAAAATAGTCTACAAAAAAAGATTTAATATTTATTAATTCAGCGAAGAGATAAAAATTAATCAAAAAATTAAAAAATTAAATTAAAATAGAGAAGTGCACAAAAAATAACAAAAATCCACAATGCAATTGTACATTCTTAAAACGATCTCAAATGAGTTGTAAATATTATTTATTATCATTTTTTTTTATTACTAAATGAATATTAAATTCTTCTTTTCTCTAGCGAGTATACAAATGCGGCCTTTTTCCAATAAAAATATAGATTTATTATTTTCAAATTTAATTTATATGTAAATATCTGAATAAAATAGGAAATCACCTGAGTGTCGGATTTGAGTAAATTGCTATCAATCAGGGGTGCAATATATTTAGATAATTGATCAGAATCAAGTTGTAATGTATCCTGAATTTCCTTGCCCGTTAGAGATACGACTGTTTCAAAAAGACAAAATATTGCCATTTGAGAAGAGGGAATTATAAGGCGATATTTTCTGGCCAGATATGTTGTTTCAAGCTCACCTAAAAATTAAAATAAAATAATTATTAATAATAATCAAAAAATAAATATACATATATGAAAAATAAAAATAAAAAAATTATACCTTTACTTAAATGGTGCAGCCAAGTAAGTTTTCTGTCTGTAAATTTTCCTTGATAGAAATTTTCAAACTAAAATTAAAAGAATTAAAATTAAATTATACATATAAATAATTAAATAAATAATTAAAAGTTGTTAAATTTAATAAGATAAGAATTTACCATTTGAATAGATGTCATCAAGCCTCGTGGGACAGCCAAACAGTGGTGATTCGACGATGATACTGGCCAAGAACCAGTCTTAGAAAATTAAAAATTCAAATTAATTTAAAATAAAGTACTTAGATTTACCTAAAATATTTATAGATTTTATATTTAAAAAAATACTTACTCGTAAAACTTTAATGGAAAAAGTTAATCCCAATTTAAAATTGTTCTCGTTTATATAATTTTGGAACTGATTATTCAAATCAGCCGAAATGGAAATGTCCTTCATCATTTGCCTTAATTTACTCGTAAATGTATAGCCAGATGTTTTCTGAAATAAAAAAAAAAGGGAAAATTGTATTATCTTAGTTTACTTTTCTGAATGAAACACTTATAAATTCGATCTTTGCAGTTTCAAATACATATCCTAAAATTAAATAATTCAGGGGTGTCCACATAGAGGTAAACTTTCAAAATAATTTTCTTAACATTCTAAAAATTTTTATGGGAATTTCCGAAATTCGTCAAGTTTGGGCCCGTATCTACCCAGAGGGTCTTGAGGAAATTACATTTTGAAGTCGGTACCAAACAAACTATACCTATAAGCGAGCGTACCCACCAAACGTACTAAGTAAGATCCGTCGAGTGCGATTCATAAAAGGTATATGTTTGGCACCGACTTCAAAAAGTAATTTCATGTTAATATTTCGTCGTTTAGTTGTAACTAAATAAGATAATAATTATTTTATACCTTTTAGTGTATTTTATTTGTTGCATTTAATTTTTTGAAGTCGGTTTTTATTTTTTTCTTAAAAATTATTTTTATTTTTCTCTTTTTAGTGATGTTATTAATAGTGATTATATCATCAGAACTTGACCAAATTAATATGACACCATCCCTAAGACACCCCCTATCGGATAAAAAAAGAACCATCGAAATCGGTTCATAAACAAAGAGGTTAGGTCTAAACAAACCTAATAAAAAAGGTCTAATACCTATGAAAAAAAATCGAAAAATAAATGGAACCAATCGGAAGCTAGACTGGACCCAATGCAAAAAAAAATTTCAAAATCGGTTGATAATTGGCGGAGATATGAGGTAACATAGGCACAAAAAAAAAAAATTCAGTCGAATAGAGAACCTCCTCCTTTTTTGAAGTCGGTTAAAAATAATTTCTCCTAGTTCAGAAACGAAAATAAAGCTTACCGTAAGTTGGTTGATCATTGTTTCTTCAGCTTCGATACAATGCTGACGAAGTAATCTTTTGCATAACATTCTGCCGTAGAATTTTATAAATAAATCTTTATCATTAATATAAATAAAAATTGTAATAACATCCGTAAGCTTTTCTTCAATTTTCTTTTCAGAAAATGTTTTTGTTGATTTTCTGAGAACACTATCACAATACTTTGCAAGCTAAAAAATTAACAAAAAAAAAAATGAAATACGATTAAACAATTTTATACAAATAAATTAATAGTGCAATCAATTAAATTTACCAAATCAGAAGAAGGGGAATTACGCTCTGCATTTGGATTCTGATTTATATGATGAGCACATGCTTTATCCAAAGCGCCTATAATTTCTGAATCTCCGTTAAATACTTCTTTAATCAACTTGTGACTCTTGGCATGAAAATCCATTATCCTTTCTACAAAGCGACCTGGGGATTTTTGATCTTCCTTTACGGGGGCACAAAAGGTCCCCCCTTTCATGAAATAATCAAGGACTTGAGCTACAATAGCACCAAATGCTCTTGGGACAGGTTTTACTAGCCTGTAAAGTAAGGCCATTCCCTTCATATCTGCATCTTTTAACAATGTCATATTATGAATATAGAACATTTTTAAATGTGGATCTATCATAAACAGTTCAAAAGTTCTTCGAACTTTGATACAAGTGCTAAAAATAAGAAAATAAAATTTATTAATTATTGTGAAAACTCTCTTGAATGAAATATTTAGAGGATTTTGAATACAACCTTGTACGAAGATATTTTGTGTTCCGTAGATCCTCTTCATCTCGAAGTTGAGAAACCTTTTCCATATAATCACTGAAGTTAACTTCTGAGATAATCCTATTGGATTCCTTTTTAAAGTACTCGGCACTCGCTTTAACAAAGTGCTTTTCAAATGTTTCTTCATAAAGCTAAAAATATATATATATATATATAAATATAAAATACCCCATTTTATATTTAAGCGCCACTAACTAGGGACAGCTAATAAGTTAAGTTGCCAACACTGTTCTAAGCTTAACTGTCACCTAATTCACGTTGAAGCGAATCAAAACATTAATATAATTAATAATAGTAATTAAATAATATTAATTGAAGATATATTGTTAAAGTGTAATTTATACATTTATTTTATATTTTATCATCCATCCCGAAGAAACTACATTTAATCAATTCTATATGTTTTAGGTGAGAATTGATTATAACCTGTATATAATAACTTAATTATTCAATTGTATATTTAATGTAAATAAAATCTATATGTTTTAGCAATCAATTAAAGTAGTCCCTTTAAATCACTGACTTACATATATAGGTATAAGAATTGGAATGTCGACATTTAAATATGTATATTAATGACCATTTTTTATTTGACAAATGATCGATATTATTTAGAATGCATTTTTATAATTGAAAAGATTTTTGTTTTGCCGAGAGTAGCAGAGTTGTTGATTCACAAAGAGAAACAAAGAGGTTGTCCTCTGCTTGATGCAAATAAACATACACACATATATATATATATCGAGATGATATATCTGTATATATATTATTTATTTGTTTGAGACTATAGTTTCGAAGACTTGGTCTTCATCATCAGTCTTTCTTCAATTATAAATGTTTTTCATAGAGTCAATATCCATATGATATGACCAAGTCTTCGAAACTATAGTCTCAAACAAATAAATAATATATATACAGATATATCATCTCGATATATATATATATGTGTGTATGTTTATTTGCATCAACCAGAGGACAACCTCTTTGTTTCTCTTTGTGCATTTTTATAGTTTTCTGTTGATTGTCCGTCCGTTCTTGGTGCAATTTTACTCCATTATTTTTAAAATATACAAAAATCATTTAATTAACTATTTAATAACAAAATATGTATTTGACATTAAATCATGTGCAGTCTCTAGGTATTTTTATATGGAAAGATAAATTAAAAATATTTACCTATAATATTAAATTGAAAGTTTTTTGCCGAGGGTAGCAGATTTTTATATATTGAAGGAGACAATAAAAGAGTGTGTCTTCTGCTGGAATTATAAATTTTTAAAATTTTTTACAAACACACAATCATCTTTTAATGTCTCCTTCAATATATATTTTAATGAATATCTACCTAGTTACTAGTCAAATGAAGAAAAAAAACGTGAATGAAATTATACTTACTTGGATACTTTTATTAAACTTGTTATAAATATTTTCAAGATTAAATGACTTGATGACTTCTGTGATTATAGTTGAAAAATCTTCTCCAGATGGACCGATTCCATCCTGTTGGATACTTACTAATATTTGAGGTATTAGTTTGTAACCAATAGGTTTTATAATATTTTCTCTCCATATTTCTAGACCTAAAAATAAAATTATAATTAATAACCATTTAAAAATTAATTTTAAATACTAAGAGAAATAATTATTGAAAAATCTTACCCATTTCTCCAACGAGTTTTCGATTTTCAACTTCATCATCATAACTATTTAATATTATCGTGTCATTATATTGTTGTTGCCAGTCTTTATATATTTTATTTAAGGACCTAAAAAAATAATTTTAAGAAAAGATTAATAATATATTTCTATAAAATTTTCTCACATTTAGGGGTGTAGGAATGAACAAGGGAGAGGGGGGGGGCTATTTTACATGGATCTTCTAACATGAATGGATTCGGACGAGCGTTGCTTTCAACTTTAATAATAAGTACCTGGAGCCACCGAGCGATGCACGGTAACACCTGACCCCCCCCCCCCCGAAACAACACACCTCGCCTCCACCAATGCACCCCCACTCCGCCCCACCCCACCCCAACCGCGCCTCCCACCCCCGGATCCTCCACAACTGCACCCCACCTCCTTCACCTCCCACATCCACCCTATCCCGCACCCAGTTTTTGCATTTCTAGCTTTCTAATGGTCCACATATATATTATGTGTATCTTTGTTTACTCGTACACCAATTTGCCCACATTCGTTCATATTGATAAACATTATAAAAAAAAAAATAATTAGGAAAATAATAATAAAAAAAATAATCGTATAGGGTCTGAAATAAAAACATAAAATTAAATAAGATTTGTTTCCAAGTTATATAAAAAAAAAAACACTTCAATCACTTTATTTGTAAACACACCTGTAATGTTATGATTTAGACATCTGTTAATTAAAAACAAACAAAAAATTCCAAATTTTAATATAATGTATTAATATTTGCTATAACCCATTAGTGGGTTTTAAAATTAAAAATCCAATTAAAAATAAAAGATAATTGAAAAAAATATAAACAAACTTTTTTATTGAGATTTTCATCTGTAAATAATTAATTTAATTAAGAAAAGATCAATTAAGATTAAATTTGTCGAGGTCCAGACCTAGCCAGATCGCTTTCTCATCCTCAAAACTTGTTAATAGAATTTGTTTCATCAAAATCCGTAGAGCCGTTTTATAGAACCAAGATACAAATATATATATATAAATATACAATTTTTGCTCGTTTATTAAGAGTAGATTGAATGAAAATATAAGCAACAAGAGATATTTCCAAATTATCCTTTTAAAAACAACAGTAGGTATAATTTAATGGGGCTTTTCTTTATTCTTTTAATTTATTAACTAATAACCAGAGATGAAACGGATAGATGTTGTGCCGGATACCGAATACCGAATATTCGGCCAAGCTTGAAGCCGGATAGCCGAATATCCGGCCGAACATAGTCGAGTGGCGACTCGTTACAAGAGTGATTCACTAAACGATCGGGTGATTTCGGACCCTTTCGTTTATGAGTGACATTAGCGCTTTATTGTCTTCTTGAATTGATTGCAAATACGATCTATAAGAGGTTATGAAAAAACGTGTTCTTGTTGTTTGAGTTTGTGGTAATTTTATTAGTATTTTTGCGCATTGGTCGCGATCGTGATCCTTATATTTGGTGGTCAGCTAATGCTGTACAATACCCAAACTTAACGAAGTTTACTAGAGTTTATCTTTCAGCGCCCTGCAGCAGCGTATATAGCGAAAGACTTTTTTCGGAAGCTGGCCTTGTATACGAAGACAAGCGAAACCGTCTGTTGCCTTTGAACGCAGAGAAATTGGTATTTATTCATCATAATTTGCCCTTAGTGCAGTTTGAGTATTAATTATTTTGTTTTGTTATTAAAAATTCATGAGTCTCTGTTAAATAAAGTGCCTTCAATCTTTATGCTGTATTTATTTGAAATCCGGCCGGATACTCGTTTCTTATCCGGTATTCGGCCGGATTTAAAATTTGTGCCGGATAGGCCGGTTACCGGATAGTTACCGAATATCCGTTTCATCTCTACTAATAACGCAGTAAAATTATCCAATTATTTCACAAATTCTGTACCTATAATCTTTTGATGAATTACATAATATATACTTTAAAAAACACTTGATGCTTAAGAATACGCACAAGTAAGAAGGTGTATTTCATTAGTTTTCCAATCTAAGACAAGAGAAAATTTTATTTTCAAAAATTTAATACCCCGACGAGTGCCGTAGCTAGGGGGATTCCACCGGTGCCCAGGCACAGGGCGGGGCGCAGAGACCAGGATAAATTTTTGTTTTCTATTTTGGTAAATATTTTTGAATAAACGTTCCCCCCCCCATCTCTCCCCTTAATTCATATATAATAATAATAATGATAATAAGCCTTTTATTTATCAAATTATTCTAATAATTCTACCAAGTACCTATACTTTTTGTCAAGGGCGCAGTTATAGAATCTCGTACTGGACGCATAAAAGGCACTGACCCCGACAGTAGTGACATTATACTATATAACTAATTTAAAAAATACAAATCTTTTAAAAACAATCAAGAACTCGTTTATTCGAAACCAAACATCTCGGCACAATTTCTCCCTTTTTCAATGGCTAATTTTTGGAAAAAGAAAAAAAAGTTGCTTCCTCTAAAATTTAGAAAGCATTTTAGTGGAAGCGATGTCGTTGCTCATTTAATAATATAAGATTGATATATTTGTATCTTTGTTCTATTTTCAAAACGGCTCCACCGATTTTGATGAAACAAGCTCTATTAACAAGTTTTGAGGATGAGAAAGCGATCTGGCTAGGTCTGGACCTCAACAAATCTCATCTTAATTGATCTTTTCTTAATTAAAGTAATTATTGATAGATGAAAATCTCAATAAAAAAGTTTGTTTACATTTTTTTAAATTATCTTTTATTTATTAATTGGTTTTTTAATTTAAAAATTAATATTATTTATTATTTATTTAATTTATTAAAAATCTCGATAGATTGTTATTTAATTAAAAGAAAAATTATACGGAATTAAATTATATTTCTATATATACACATAATCTGTCAGAGTAATAAACTAGGGAGTGAACGCCCCCTGGATAGCCTAGTGGCACTAGAGGCAAGTTCGACAGTAGCGCCAAGCGCATGGTGGCCAGTGTTGTAAACTGAGGAGTGAACACCCCCTGCCCTCTACCATAGAGCTAACGAAGCGGCCGCTCCAGGCACTAAGTCCTAGGGTGCACCACAGTGGTAAAGAAAAATAAACGTTAAAAATATTTTTTCGATTTTTTGATAGTAAGGGGGCGCCATAATTTGGTGGTCTCACTCCATCCTAAAACTTGCCCCGGGCCAACACTGGCCCTCTGCTCATATTTTTAAAAAATTAAAAAAAATAATACTTACTCGTATAGCTCATCTAAATACTCCATGCTTTGTCTATATTGGGTCCAGGCTTCATAATATGATTTGACTAAAACTTGTTCATCATCTTGTTCCAAGTTATCTTTAAGTTGTTGGACATGGTTTGTCAACATTTTTTCTGTTTCATTGTACAACTCTTGATCATATTGTTCAGGTATCGTGGTACAAAGAGTCTTGATAATTCTAAAAAAAAATATATATATTTATATAACATAAGTAGGTAGGTACATAGGTATATGTTTGTTTAAAACAAAAAATGTGCTAAAAGATATGAACGAAATATACCATATATATTCAGAAAAATTACTTAAGGTAGTTGTTTCAGGACAATACTAGCACAAAGTTAATGCTAGTGTATATAGCACAGATAATAAGGGTTCATAATTTATAAGCTCTCAACTTTTTGCTGTTTATGTACCACTAGTAGCCAATCCCGTGCTCGTTTGACAAATCTGGCAACACTGTCCGAGCTTGTATATATTTTATCAGAGAATTGACAGATAAAATTCATTATAATAAAGGGAGAATTATAAAACAAAAAGTTCTTAATAAACAACTAAAAGTTGTTGCGACAATGGCTGAAGCGAAAAAACGTCAAAAAAATTACTAAAGTTAACCCACTTTTTAGGTTAAATAAATGCGTTGTTGCCAGCTTGTTTTTATTTTAAATTTTTCATTATTATCTCAGAAACTGTGTTGTAACTATGAATTAAAATTGTCTTAAAAAATGTATTAGTTATTGTTTAATGTAGTTTTTTATATCAATGATTTGAAGAGTTTCTTAATTATAATAAAATATATATTTAAATTTTCTACTCTATCTTTGGAATTTAATATCTCCGGAACTATATTGTTCATAAATTTCGTTTTGCCACCAATCAATGCAGAAGTATTTAAATAATAATCTCTCTAAATTTCAAAAAAAAATCCTAAGAAAACCCATATGGTGAAACAACTACCTTAAATTTGCTGTAACAAAAATAAATACAAAGTTATTGTATTGTTGAATTCTAGTCTAGATTTGATTGCAACAAAAAGACGAGAACCCCCAGATATGTGATCCAAATTTTCATGTATATGTATATATTAATTCCATTACGAAATTCTACCCCAAAAGTTACACCTTTATAAAAAGGAAGTTAAACACAAGCTAATATACCCGCAAGATCCCATAATATTTGTTTGTTGCTCCACCCGTAAATAATTCATAAGTTTATCATAAAAATATTTCACTAGGGAAACTGTCTGTGTCTTATTTGAATTATTACTAACTATATGTAGGCGTAGGAAAATGTTTTATACAAAATGCACATTTTAGAATTATTATTTATTAATAAGTTGTTGTAGAGAAATAAGTACCATAGCTTATGCAAGTATTTTTTAATAAAATTTAGGGAACGCGGTGTTGGTTTATAGTGAAACATTGTTAAAATTAAATTAGGTTGGAGTTGGTGGTGTTTCACAAGGAGAAAAATTAAAATACAAAGATTTTTTTAGTTTACTCTATATATTTCGAGCTCTTAACTCATCGTCAGGAGAACATTGACTAAAGATAACATAGAATAATGAACAGAATTTATTTTAATTTTAATATGATGGACAGTTATTTATGACATAGTGTAAATATGAAAGAATTATCAGAAGGATGGGATGCCTTTAGAGCCGAAAGAACAGATGTAGGGGGACAAAGGGCTGGAATAAAGAAAAGATATTTATACTTGGAAGTTGCCGAAAATTATGTATGTGAATTGGAGTGCGATGAGGATTTGTCCCAGCCCTTTGTCCCTACATCTGGTCATTCGGCTTTCTAAAGCCATTCCATCCTTCTGATAATTCTTTCATATTTACACTATGTCATAAATAACTGTCCATCATATTAAAATTAAAATAAATTCTGTTCATTATTCTATGTTATCTTTAGTCAATGTTCTCCTGACGATGAGTTAAGAGCTCGAAATATATAGAGTAAACTAAAAAAATCTTTGTATTTTAATTTTTCTCCTTGTGAAACACCACCAACTCCAACCTAATTTAATTTTAACAATGTTTCACTATAAACCAACACCGCGTTCCCTAAATTTTATCAACAAAGTTGACGAAACGTTGGCATAAATTAAAAAATACTTGCATAAGCTAATTGTCCTTATTTCTCTACTAAAACTTATTAATTTAATCGATTGACACAAATAATCAAAATAATTATTATTTATATTAAATCAAATATTTGCTTGTCATCTTATATATATATATATTTTTATTTTAATAGAAATTCAAATGTTTCGATGTATAATCAGTTTTACCATAATTATTTATTATATAAATAAATTTAGAAAGTAAATTATATATTATTATTTTGATTAAATATTATTTCTTACTTTTTATGTTTGTTTAATGTTGAAACTGGAACATTTTTCGAAGTGATATAATCTTGAACTGTTGGTTGTATAAGAGCCCAGTTCTCATCAAAATCAACTTCACTAGAATCCAGATATACGGGATACATGTTGATGTATAAATCGAAATATGAATTATTATGAAAATATGTAGCAGGTAGGCCTAAAAAAAAAAAAAAATATTATTAGCAATCAAATTAAAAATAGCTACTACTACTACTACTACTGTCTAGTAAGGGCTCGATTGACCACGGAGGGCACGTGATACACCAAAATTAAATAATACCTTAATCTTTTTTTCCTACAATTTAAAATGATGTAGTTTCAGTTATTTAACGGATTAAAGTGGTGTTTCACAAAGTGGAAATAAAATTAAAAAAATAAATATCCAAAATAATTTAAATTTTTTTTAATTTTATTTCCCACTTTTGTGTTTACTCCACTATACGTACGTTTTATATAAATTTTGTTTATTTATAACGAGAGTTTTCGAGGGCTTTGTCCTCGTTATAAATAAATAAAATTTATAATTCCAGCAGAAGACACACTCTTTTATTGTCTCCTTCAATATATAAAAATTCTGCTACTCTCGGCAAAAACTTTCAATTTAATTGAACGTTTTAAGTTTGAACTATAATAAATAATTAAATTAAATATATCCATATATCAATTACCTAATGGAAAAGAAGCTGCGAAATACAACACAAAATTGCACGAAAATTTCAAAATAAAAACAATTCTCAAGTTTAAAATAATATAAATATATACTAGATGCAAACTGTTCGAGAAGATATTTTGAAATGAGAGATGAAAATAATTCACCTTATAAGTTAACTTTCTGCCACCAGGGTCGCTAGTTCTAAAATTGAAAATATGCTTTTTTGTGGGAAGTTTAAAAAATCAAAAAAAAAATCTAGAAAACAAGTTGGTAATCCCAACCGTAAAATTTTAATATTATTTATATTAATAATTAAATTTTATACAAATATTATAATTTAAATGTAAGAAATTTTTATTGAATTTATCTTTAAGGCTCATTTGATTTTTAGACCACGTGACATCACTGAAATCTATGCAGCAAAAGATATTATCATTAGAATGAAAATATGTACTTATATGAAAAATAAAGTGAACTAATTCTATTGATAGTTGGAGATGTTACGAATTCAGGGAAAGGCCCAAGAAACTGTCGGTATTTTGTTATAACTAAGCTTATATTAATTTTTTCATTTTATATTTATAAGATTGGATTTGAAAATTTTTAGAGTATATTTTTTGCCCTTGAAATTGTTCATATTTTGTCTTATTGTATTGAAGATATTAATATAGGTTGTATATTTGTAAATATAATATTTTTTTCAAGCTGATGATTAGACAAATGTAAGAATTCGAAACGTCTCTAGATAACAATAAACAATTTAAAAAAGTTTACCCCGTGTAATCTTCATCAAAAAATGTAAAAATATAACAAGCATTTTAAGAGCATAAATCATACTCGAACAATTCCTAAAAAATAAATTTTAAAATCTTTTATCATAGACAATTCCATGGCAGAAAACTCTCTTTTTTATGTATAAATTTTAATTATTTAATTTTAAGTAATGTGTTTTCTTTTTTTAACTTTTGATTGAATGAATGCAAACATACTACTACATTTGTGGCCTTTTTTATTTTATTAAAATGCAAACTTCAAATTCTGTTATTTTTTTTTAAATTTGATTATGGATTAAAAAGATTTGTTTCACTTCTAATAGACAAAAAATAATTTAAATATGTAATGCTTGTAATTCAATAACATAGTTATACAAAATCTAAACAGAAACACAAAATTCTCATCCTTATTTTGTTTGTGAAATTGAAATAATTTTTATAAAAAAAACCGACTTCAAAAAAAATTAAATGTATCAAATGAAATAATAAGTACTCAAAAATCAAATAAAATTCACTAAAAGGTATAAAATAGTTATCTAATTGAGTTACAATTAAACGACGAAATTTCTACATAAAATGACTTTTTGAAGTCGGTGCCAAACATATACATTCTATGAATTGCACTCGACGAATCTTACTTAGTACGTTTGGTTGGTAAGCTCGCTTTTATAGTTTGTTTAGCACCGACTTCAAAAAGTGATTTTAAGTAGTTGTAACTAAATTAGATAATTATTTTATTTCTTTTAGTGTATTTTATTTTTGAGTTCTTATTATTTTATTTAGACGGAATTAAAATTCTATATCAAGTATATACCGGGTGAGTTTTTTATCTTGAGACAGTCTTATAACTCAAAAACAGTGCATTAAATGAAAAACGGCTTCAAATAAAAGTTTATTTATATCAAGGGGGAAACTAAACTTTTTTTTTTTTTTTTTTTAATGCAATCGAATGCAAGAAGGGGTGCACCAGTAAAGATGTAGCCCCTATGGATCTCGAAAAGACCCTTGCATTACCGAAGAGAAGGGAAAGTTGTTTAAGTGAGAGGGTGTAGACGTAGGTGTCTATGCACCCTGGTTTTGAAGGTTTGAAGATCATAGGTGCTGGGAAAGATAGAGGCTGGGAGAGAGTTCCAGTTCCTTGAAGTCATGGGGATATATGAATTCGCGAATGAAGTGGTCCGGCACTTTTCTAATTTGACCGCGAAAGAGTGTTGGGAGTCGGCAAAACGTGTGCTGCGTGCAAAGCATGCTTTGGGGGAATTATTGATTTTATCTCATCAGAGCACCTGCCGTGATAGTATCTATAGAAAAGGGAAAGGGCGGAGACATCTCTTCGATGAGCCAGCGAGTCGAGGAGTCGGTGAGGGTAGAATCGTCAATTAGCCTGACGGCTCGTTTCTGAATTGCATCAAGGGTAGCAAGAGAATATTTTGAGGCTCCTCTCCACAGATGAGAGCCGTATTCGAGATAGGGGCGGATTTGGGCCTTGTAGATGGTGAGAAGTTGTGGGGGTTTGTAAAATCGCTTGGACCTGAATAAGAAGCCAATCTTCCTTGCTTTCATAAGAACTATTTTTTATTCGATATCAAATAAAAAAAATTTTTAAATCAATTTGACCTTAAAAAAATCCAAATAATAATTATTTTTAACAATTATTCAACTTAATTATCAAATAATAATGACCAAATATTTAATCATTCAATAAATAATTAAATAATAATTTCCGACAATGTTCTGTGACATTACAGAGTGTTTCGCAAGTCTTCTGGATGAAACATATTTTTTTTTTAATTTTTTTATATAATTTTTTTTTTATGAACATTTGAAGTCTTTTTTTTAAGGAAAAGGTCTTCAAATATTCCTAACTCTCCACCATGATTAGTACTAAGAATCTACAAAAAAGGCTTCAAATGTTCATAAAAAAAAAAATCTCAGAAAAAAAATATAAATTTTTAAAAAAAAGAAACATCTTTCATCAACAAAAATATGGTCCATTTTTATTATTATAGTAATGCAATATAACTATCTATTGGATTGAGACGAGAAATGAACTTTTTTAAACTCAAGAATTTTAAATAAATCTATTAAGTAGAAAATAATTTCTTAAATCTCTGTATAATGAAGATTTAAGACCATTATAAACACTTATTTTCATTGTTGTGACTTTTTAATTAAATAATTATTTATTTAATAATTGTTAAGAATAATTTTTTTTTTTTTGAGCTCTAATTGATTTAATATTTTGTTTATTTGATGTCGTATATAAAAAAAAATAGTTCTAATTAAAGTTGTTCATTTATTTGTTTAGATTTAGGAAATGTAAAAAAAATATAGGTTTCTATTTAAAAAACAGAACTTAACCTTAAAATACCTTTGAAAGCTTGTTCTAGGTCGAAAAAGAATAGCGTATGTAGTTTAGTTTCCCATTTGATATAAATAAACTTTTATTCGAAACTTTTTTCATATAATGCACTGTTTTTGAGTTATAAGACAGTCTCAAGATAAAAAAAACTCACCTGGAATATTCAGCTCAATAAATTTGCAATAGAATGAAAATATAAAAAAAAAAAAAAAAAATGAAGCTTAATTCTACTAAATTTTATTTTTGATAATCGAATTCAGGAAGTTAAGAACGTCTAGTATTAGAATTACATTTATTTATAAGATTGCATTTGAAAATTTTTGAAAATTTATTTGAAGAATTTTTTCCAGTATATTTTTTTTGAACATACAAAACAGGTTGTATCTTTTGAAATTAAATATTTTTCAAAGTGATGATTAGATAAATGAATGCAAGGATTCGAAAAGTCCCTAGATGACAATAAACAATTAAAAAAAGTGTACCACGTGTTATCTTAAACAAAAGAAAAAAATATATGAACCATTTCAAGAGCATAATTCATAAAAGGAATACATATCTATTAATCGGCCCCACATATACTGTTCAAATAAATCCATCCTCGACTAGAAATTATAATAAATAATTAAATAAAACATATCCATATATCACTTACCTAATGGAAAAGAAGCTGCGAAGTACAACACAAAATTGCACGAAAATTTCAAAAATAAAAACAATTCTCAAGTTTAAAATAATATAAATATATACTAGATGCAAACTGTTCGAGAAGATATTTTCGAATGAGAGATGAAAATCATTTACCTGATAAGTTAACTTTCGTCACCAGGGTCGGTAGTTCTAAAATTGAAAATATGCTTTTTTGTGGGAAATTTAAAAAATCAAAAAAAAAAATCTAGAAAATAAGTTGGTAATCCCAACAGTAAAATTTTAATATTACTTATATTAATAATTAAATTTTATACAAATATTATAATTTAAATGTAAGAAATTTTTATTGAAAGTGTTTTAACTTTCAATTTTCTTCCATGGCTCAATAGATTTTTAGACAACGTACCCTCGTAACTGAGACTTTGCACGAGACGAGACTTGGTCTCCACTCGCCTTGTATCGTCTCGTTTCTACGAGACGATACCGAGACGATACCGCTTTAACGATACCGAAGATACCGAGACGAGACCGCGAGAGTCTCGTGTCTAGTCTCCTGGTCTCGTGGTCTCATAACCATTTTTGTGTGGTTAAGTAGAATATTAAATTAAAATGTATTTTTAATTTTATTGAAAATAAATATTGTAAAATATTTGGTCAAGGACTCTCAGCGACCCATAATTTTTTTTACAATTTTAAAATGATAATTTATTTTTAACTAAAGTTTGAAATTTAAATAAAAATTCAAACTTTAATAAAATTAATCACAAAAATAAAAAACCGAATGTTTTCTACATTTGATTCAATCGCGAATCTAATGTAGGGAATTTTTGTCAAATATTGATTGAAAATAATATTTGAACTTATATATTTCTAACTTGAAATAATGATATTAAATAAATTTTATAATTTTTCTCATTAATATATCAAAAAATAATTGATACGTCAAGGAGAATTATTTTGACCTCGCTTATTTGAAAAATATATTTTTATCGCGAGACTATTGCGGATTACGCTATTGGAGTCTGCGGAGTCTTAAGTCTGGACCAAGAGAGAAAAAGATGTGATCCACTTAGCTACAATCCAACTTCATTTCGCGTATAGCCCGCTAGACATTCGGATGGATCACCAAGTGAATTTAAAATCTCTGATGTTATATATTTAATCTCCCAGTCCAGAGCGCTAGATCTATTAGCATGTATGTTAGATGCCTGCCATTAATTAACCGAATGTTTTCTACATTTGATTCAATCGCGAATCTAATGTAGGGAATTTTTGTCAAATATTGATTGAAAATAATATTTGAACTTATATATTTCTAACTTGGAATATTGATGATGATGATCCATCCGAATGTCTAGCGGGCTATACGCGAAATGACGTTGGATTGTAGCTAAGTGGATCACATCTTTTTCTTTCTTGGACCAGACTTAAGACTCCGCAGACTCCAATAGCGTAATCCGCAATAGTCTCGCGATAAAAATATATTTTTCAAATAAGCGCGGTCAAAATAATTCTCCTTGACGTATCAATTATTCTTTGATATATTAATGAGAAAAATTATAAAATTTACAAAAAAAAAGTTTTAACAGCTTCATTACTAATAAATATTTTTAACTCGTACCTATACATTTTTTTAATAATTAGGATATTCAATGCAAACGAAATTTAATGAAAAAACACGTTTTTAAACTTTTTACTTTTAATAGAATATTATATTGAATAAATTAAAATATATTTAAAAAAAAAAAAAATATACAAATCTTCTAGAAAACAAAGCAATTTTTTATTTCAAATTTCAAAAATATTGGGCAATTAAGGGAGAAATTTCTACCCAAAGTTTTAGGTTTAAAATAAACTTTTTTAATATTTTGAAGGAGACAATTTAAGAGTGTGTCTTCTCCTGGAACTATAAATTTTATTTATTTAAAACGAGACTATAGTTTCGAGGGCTTTCATTTCATTCATAAATTAATTCCTGTGAATCCATTGTAATAGACTGATGAAGAGGGCAAAGCCCTCGAAACTATAGTCTCGTTATAAATAGATAAAATTTATAATTCCAGCAGAAGACACACTCTTTTTTGTCTGCTTCGAAACATGGTTTGATTCAAGATTTCTTTTTAATTTCGATGGTTTTTTACTCTCCGGAGCCAATAATTCATTGCAGATCAAACAAAGAGGTTGTTCATTACCATTACAATTTTGAAATGTAAAGCCAAATTGAAGAAAAGACTCATCATATTTTCATTTTCGCACATTCGATGCCTGTTTTTCAATACTTTGTCCTGCCTGAGGAGAGTTTCTAGCATTATCATCTGCGTCATTACCATTCTTATTTAAGTTCAGCCATATTTATCCATGGCCAAAAATTATTTTGATCATAAAATCTAATAAATATATAAAAATAACATATTGCATATAATAATTGATTAATTCTTTACCGAATAATTAAAAAAAAAACTAGAATCTCGTTACGGTGGAACACTGACAATTGACTACACTAGAAGAGCGTCAATACTGCACTTAGTAGTTCACATTACAGTCAGTGTTATTGAATCATTGTCTCGCTGTATATGTGCCAACCTTTGTTTGTGTGCAGGTGTGTAAGTGTGAGTCTGCACAAATACACATCTAGATGTTATAAAATCGTGTATTTAAATATTTGACATTAAAATCTCTCGCGACACCAGAATTTTGCTACGCGGGGTCGCGAACCATAGTTTAAGAAGGCCTGATGTAGCTGTATACATCAATAGCTTATTTTTATAGGATTTGTTATATACGATAATGGGATGCATGTACTGTGTAGAGCAGTGTCCGCAAAGTGTGTGCCGCGGCACACTGGTGTACCGTGGTCATTAGTTGGTATGCCGCGGAAAATGTCAAGTTTTATGAAGATAATGAACCTCCACATAGCTGAGAGTTATGCGAGCAGCCTTATCAACGATTGCTCCAAATTTTGATCGCCTGTTCTCAGTTAAGCAAGCTTACATTTCTCACTAAACATCTTTTCATATTATATTGATTTTAATAATAAATAAATATTAAATAAACATTGTTTTTTGTTGTGTCCCTTTAAAATTTCTTCGTTTGGTAGGTGTACCTCGAACACAAAAATTTGCGGAACACTGTTGTAGAGTGTTCATTAGATGTGTATGTTCATATTTTCAATAAATTCTCACAAAAACTTATGCTTGTTTGCAATAAGGAAGGAACAAAATATCTTGAAAGACAAAAATAAATACAATGTTATTATTATTATTATTATTTTCAAGTGACGATGTGTTTCGAGATATTTTGTTCCTTCCTTATATTGGGCTAGAAACCGGATTTTAATGCAGTAAAATGTGACAAAATATGACATAAAATGCTGTAATATGTGAGTAATATTCAGAATACTTTGAAATATGCAAATATATGCAGAAAAAGATGGCAAAATAAATTTTTTTATGCAGTAAAAAATTAAAATTGAAGCCAAAATGACTATATATTTGAAGGAGTGATAAGAGAGGAATAAAATGATAAAGTAAGCTATAGACACCAAGTGTCAAATATGTACTTATATTGCGTAAAAAATTGGACAAAATTCTCGTTACATTTAATATAATATTATTAAAAAATCTTTAAACTCAAAAAAATAATAGGTACACTTGAATAAACTAAACATAATAAATATACTTAGATATGGTACTATAATGTTTTAAAATTATAAATTGTGGTGTTTTTGAAAAAAAAAAATTCTTATAAAAAAAGGCATTCTATAAGATTGAAAACATTTCATTATATATTCACTGATATTGACATACTATATTAATAACAATCCAACTATTTTCAAAAAAAAGATGCTCAAAACTTTAATTATATATTAATAACAATTTAACACACATAAAAATAATTTTTAAGAAAAAAATAAAAACCGACTTCAATAAATTAAATGCAACAAATAAAATACACTAAAAGGTATAAAATAATTATTATCTTATTTAGTTACAACTAAACGGCGAAATATTAACATGAAATTACTTTTTGAAGTCGGTACCAAACAAACTATACCTATAAGCGAGCGTATCCGCCAAACGTACTAAGTAAGATCCGTCGAGTGCGATTCATAAAAGGTATATGTTTGGCACCAACTTCAAAAAGTAATTTCATGTTAAATATTTCGCCGTTTAGTATGCAACTAAGCCTAAGATAATAATTATTTTATACCTTTTAGTGTATTTTTAGCCGACTTCAAAAAAGGAGGAGGTTCTCTATTCGATTGAATTTTTTTTTTTTTTTTTTTTTTTTTTTTTTTGGTGCCTATGTTACCCTCATATCTCCGCCAATTGTCAACCGATTTTGAAAATTTTTTTTGCATTGGGTCCTGTCTAGCTTCCGATTGGTCCCATTTTTTTTTCATTGGTATTAGACCTTTTTATTAGGTTTGTTTAGACCTAACCTCTTGGTTTATCAACCGATTACGATGGTTCTTTTTTTATCCGAAAGGGGTGTCTTAGGGATGGTGTCATATTAATTTGGTCAAGTTCTGATGATATGATCACTATTTATGACATCACTAAAAAAGAGAAAAATAAAAATAATTTTTTTTTTTTTTTTTTTATTGTTTGAAGAGAATTTTTACAATCAGTCAATAAAATTTTGACTATAAGTAAAATTTATAAAATTTCTACATTCACGCAACACAATTATATCCCATTCGCACAATTGAGAGGTTATTCTTCCAGTGAAGAATCCCTCAATTGGGCCGGCTTAGTCCAGCTGTATGTGGCAGAACGTTCTTCCATGTCCAGATGTGGTATTTTTTTAGTCTCCTTAGAGTTAAACTGTTGTCCAAAAGAGTGATGGCTGATGAATTCGAATGATCTTCCAATTTTTTGATATGTTTTTTATACTGATCAAGGATGACTTCTTCTGACCGATGGAACGATAAGGTCGTTGTGTATGCTAGCATTGGTGACATACCATGGAGCGTTGACGATATTTCTTAGTATTTTTGGATTGAGTCCTCTGTATTATACTAATGTTTGACTCGCTGGCAATTCCCGCAGATTTGACAAGAATATGTCCAAGATTGGTTTAAGAATTGATTTGTATAGCAAGTACCTTAGATTTTAATCGCCAATTGAGAATTTTTTCCCGTTAAGGCCAGTACATCTTTTTGTATTTTAAATTTGATTCATTTCTTTTTTTAATTATGTAGCTTCTTTTCCAAGTTAATCGTGAATCAAATACACTAAAAGGTATAAAATAATTATTATCTTATTTAGTTACAACTAAACGGCGAAATATTAACATGAAATTACTTTTTGAAGTCGGTACCAAACAAACTATACCTATATAAGCGAGCGTATCCGCCAAACGTACTAAGTAAGATCCGTCGAGTGCGATTCATAAAAGGTATATGTTTGGCACCAACTTCAAAAAGTAATTTCCTGTTAATATTTCGTCGTTTACTTGTAACTAAATAAGATAATAATTATTTTATACCTTTTAGTGTATTTTATTTGTTGCATTTAATTTTTTGAAGTCGGTTTTTATTTTTTCTTAAAAATTATTTTTATTTTTCTCTTTTTAGTGATGTTATTAATAGTGATCATATCATCAGAACTTGACCAAATTAATATGACACCATCCCTAAGACACCCTCTTTCGGATAAAAAAAGAACCATCGAAATTGGTTCATAAACAAAGTGGTTAGGTCTAAACAAACCTAATAAAAAAGGTCTAATACCTATGAAAAAAAATCGAAAAAAATGGGACCAATCGGAAGCTAGACTGGACCCAATGCAAAAAAAATTTTCAAAATCGGTTGACAATTGGCGGAGATATGAGGTAACATAGGCACAAAAAAAAAAAAAAAAAAAAAAAAAAATTCAGTCGAATAGAGAACCTCCTCCTTTTTTGAAGTCGGTTAAAAATACCTCCAGGTAAATAACAAATATGAAGATTTTTTATTTGATTTATTTAGGTTAATTAAAATTAATTCTAATTTGTTATTTTTATTACAAGCTTTTTGATTAAAATGTTATTAATTGTAAAAAGAAAATGACATTCTACACAGACATACTACGATAGTAGGTGCTAAGTATATTATGAAAAGCTTGCGGGTGAGTTCTTTTCTTCTTTTAACTTGAGAATGACATGTAATTAGTAATTTACTGTAATTAAGATTATGTTTTCCTTGTAGACTGATGATGGTGTGAGAATATCCGCCGAAACGTCTCATAAGTTTTTCATGAAAATAAATTTGTTAGAATATAAAGAAATTTTATTTCCTTTTTCCTAACGAAGACATTACATTTGTTTTCAAGGTTTTCAAGAGCCTCAAAAAACACCACAATTTATAATAATAATTGTAATTATGTTTCAAAAATGTGAATGAAAAAATACGGGCGGGGGTAGTTTTATTTAACAGACACGACTGAATTGATTTGCTTTTATTTTTTACCAGATATTAACAGGCTTTTCTTATTGGCGTACAAATAATAAACTAAATAAAATAAAGCAAATATTTCACCGGCTATAATAAACTGATCCCTACACTAATTTACACACTTCAACACCCACACACACACACACACGAACACTCAGGCCCGGTTGCATGTCGCAAAGTAAATGCTTTTTACCACTTACCAAGGTAGATGCTAAATCGTTTGGTAAATGTCCATATGCGTTGTACAAGCTTTCTACAGGTCGCAGTAAATTTTTTACCAAGTAACCAATTTTTTTCTTATGTTGGCATGAAAAATCCCTAAAACGTCAAAGGTTTTGAAATATAGCGGCATTTTAAAAAAAAATATTATTGACAATCTAAAAAAATATTATTGACAATCTAATCTAAACTTGGAGAAAATACAATTATGTGAATATATATTTGGGTTTTTATCGTCCATATATATATATCTTCTTCTTCTTCGAAGTCGCATTCTTCTTTGCAGAAGTTACGTGACCCTACTGACTCCACACGCCCACAGATTTTATTTTGCGGATCACTGCTCTCCATTTGGAACGATTGCGGGCCACCGTCGAAGCACCCTGGAAGCTCGCGCCGGTCCCCTCTCTTATTTGATCGGTCCATCTGGCCGGAGATCTGCCCCTTCTCCGTGAACCCTCAACTCTTCCCTGGATCACGATCCGCTCCAACCCATCACTGGCACGAGTAAGATGGCCAAAGTATCTCATGACTCTTGTGAGCACAATACTTGACAGACGCTGGTCAGCCCGCACTTGCTTAAGAATCGAGACGTTTGTTCGCCGCGCTGTCCAGGGAATACGTAACATTCGCCTCCAGCACCATAGCTCGAAGGCATCAATTTTTCTGCGGTTGACCTTCTTCACTGTCCATGTTTCTGACGCATACAACATGACAGGAAAGACCAGTGATTTAACTATTAGTTTTTTAGTGTTGATAGTTAGGCTGTTATCCTGCCAGATTTTTTTAGTTTCGTCATCACAGATCTCCCCATCTGAACACGCCTGTTGATTTCATCGTCACATCCGCCCTTGTTGGTTATCATGGACCCAAGATATATGAAGTGATCGACCACATCGTAACCATCGATTCTTCTAATGTTGGACATGTTGTTATTCGCTCGGTCGATAATCATGATCTTAGTTTTGGTATGATTTATCTCCAGCCCATACTCTCTGCTTACTTTTTCAAGTCTCCCAAGGAGATGGACTAATTCTTCTTCCGAGTTTGCAAGCAGGGCTGTATCATCTGCATATCTCAAGTTAGTCAACTTCACACCCCCCACAGAGACGCCACCATTCCATCCCTCCAAGACCTTCCGCATGACATATTCTCCATATATGTTGAAGAGAGTAGGCGACAAAATACATCCCTGACGCACCCCTCTGCCTATGCTAAACTCATCTGACAAACTGTTTTCGATCCGAACCACACCAGAGTTGTTGTCGTATAGACTCTTTATTAATAAAATCAGATGTTGTGGGACCCCCATTTTCCCTAAAATCTCCCAAAGTTTTGGCCATTGAAGGCTGTCAAATGCTTTGCAGTAATCTACAAAGCAAAAATAAACTGGTATATAGAACTCCCTTGCTTTTTCAATTATGAGTCTTATGTTCAATATTTGTTCGCGAGTTCCTTTACCTTTAACGAAACCCGTCTGGTTAGGTGGGATTTGCCAATCAACGTAGTACTTAAGCCTTTCATGGATGATAGACAACATTATTTTACTTGCATGAGGTATCAGAGCAATAAGCCTGTAATTATCACAAATGTTTTTGGGTCCTTTCTTGTGTATTGGGACAAAAACCGAACTCACCCAGTCATCCGGCCATTTTCCAGTTTCCCACACCCTGCTGCAAATATCACTAATTCTTGATATTCCTATATCTCCCATATTTTTCAGTATCTCTGCTGTAATTTGATCTCTTCCTGGAGATTTGCAGTTTTTTAATTGATCCATTGCATGGGTTACTTCAGATCTTAAAATACCGGGCTCTCTATCAAAAAAAGGCGTTGTTGTGACGGGTAAATCTCCTTGATATAATGATTCACAGTAGTCCCTCCATATTTTACACACCACCCCCAATTGAGTCGCTAAACTCTCCATTGAAGTGAAGCTCCCAAGATCTGGAGCTAAACTCACGAGTGATTATTTTCATATATATATATATGTATATATATCAACGAGAAAACTAATCCTAAAAATTGCCTGAAGAAGTCGTGCTATTTTATAAATTGAGTGACTTTCATTATTTTTCAGTTAAACATAATATTTATATAATGGAAAATTACAATTTCCACCTTAGAGACAATTCTCAAGAGGATATAGAAGATGAATTAGTTTGGGAATTAGTACATCATATTACTTCAATAAGGAGAAATCCAAGAGTTTTTCGCCTTCGAACGGATCATTTTTTTAAATGGTCAGAAGATGAATTTTTTGACAGGTTTAGGATATCCAAAAAAACTGCAAAAGAAGTCATTGATTTACTCTATCTAAGACCCAAAACTAAAAGGTAAATTAAAAATTTAAAAATCAAAAATCTTTTTTTTTATCGGGTATAAATCCATTATGTATAGGTATACTCAACAGCAAAAAAAACGGATACTTGATAATTTTTAGATATCATGAATAAAGACAATATTAAAAAAATATTTCTTTAGCTAAAATGGCATTTTAATTTTTTATGATGATTCAATAAATACGATTTTAAAAAATAGGAAATTTGAACAGCTATCTATTAACTGAAATCAAATTGCTTTAGCTATCTGTTAAATTAAAAAAAATGTCTCTTTTAATATCTCTTATTTACCCCTCGTACTATTTTAAGCGCTTGTATGCGATGGGCGTATGAACAGTTTCGAAGACAAAGAATAAATGGTCGATTTTCATTAAATTCATTTTTTTTATATATCATATTAAGTTTCCATGAAATGAAGTGTTAACATTTTAAATTATGTCTATTATTCTTCAAAATATATTTTGGTTAGGTTATCTTATGAGAATATTTATTTTAATTCATTTTATCAAAAAAGAAAAAAATTATAAAGTGTTCGTTTTTTTTCTTTTGAGTGTATATATTATATTATTCCATTTTGAGCATAATTGAATATGTTGTAGGTCTTATTCTGTCACAAAAGAAGAAATGTTTCTTTTAACACTGAGATTTTATGCGGCTGGTTCAATGCTTGTTGTAATTGGAGATTTTAGTGGAGTGCACAAATCCACTGCTAGCCGAGTTATTGCCCAAGTTTCATTGGCAATCGCAAGACTAGCTGGGAACTATATAAAACTTCGGCAAAATAGCAATCAGCTTCGTGAAGTTCAACTGGGATTCTATAACATAGCCAAATTCCCTAAATGTGTGGGGGCCTTGGATTGTACCCATATAAAAATCCAATCTCCTGGTGGTGACGATGCTGAATTGTTCAGGAATAGAAAAGGATATTTTTCTATGAATGTTCAATGTATTTGTGATTCCTCTCTTCGAATCACGAATATTGTTTGCCGATGGCCTGGGTCTGCTCATGATTCAACTATTTTTAATATGAGCAGAGTGAGGAGTCAATTTGAAAACGGAGAATTTCGCGGCTCTTTGTTGGTTGGAGACAGCGGTTATCCGTTGAAGTCATATTTGTTGACGCCTCTTTCCAATCCTATTAGCCCAGAAGAACATTTATATAATGAATCCCATATTCGGACTCGGAATACCATCGAAAGATGTTTCGGGGTGTGGAAACGACGTTTCCCTATTTTGTCTTTGGGTATAAGACTAAAAAGGGAAAAAATTGAATTAATTGTCGTTGCAACAGCAGTTTTGCATAATATTGCTAGCAAAAATGGTGACCCAACTCCGTCGCAATTAGACAGTATTCCAGAAGAAATGCCCACTTTTAACACTGGGGACGCCTCCAATAATAATTCTACATCTATGGACTCCAATACAAGGGTTTCATTAGTAAATTATTTCTCAAGCTTTTGAACAAAAGAAATAAAGTAGATTTTCTTCAGCTTCAACAAATAAACAGATACTTTGTAAGGGTCTAGTGCCCTAAACCCTAGTGGAAAATAGCCTATTTAAAATTAACTAATAATTTATTTCTTTGATTTTTATATGTCAATTCTTGAAAAATTTAATTATAGAGCTAAACGCTGGTGTCAATTTGCTGATATCCATGAAGATAATAAATATTTCATTATATGTTCTGACCATTTTGAATAAAAAACAATCTATAAAAAATATCCAAGACGTCTGCTTATTCCTGGAGCTGTTCCAACTTCCAATCAATATTTTTGATTTTAACTCGATTCCTCTATATCTTCAGCAATGGTTACCAATAAAAACTGAAACGTCAAAATTCCAATATAGAATGGTTATTCCTCAAGTACTAGATGAGAATCAATCGCTATTTTTGGTTTTAAGTCGATTCCTCTATAAAGGTAACGGATAAGAAAAGAACGCAGTTGCTATGGTTACTTATAAACTTTCCTCCCAAATTTTTAGCATTTCACAGAGAAAAGCCTACCCACTCTTACTTTAGTTAGGTTAAATGAGTCCTATATTACCATAAACAGATCAAATGAATAAATGTTAAAGAATTCAAAAATCTTACTTTAGAGTAAAGTACTTAAAAATATAATTTTACTAAAAACTTTATTTAACCTTTTTTGTCGGCCCCAAGGTACTTAATTAGGATATTAAATTTCATCAAAATTGGTTAAGTCATTTTAAAAATATTTAGAAAAAACTAAAAAAGTACTCAAATAAATAATGTTGTATAATACTAATGTTTATGGGCCGATATGTACCAAAAACTAATCAGCGCTTCATTTTGTTAAAATGATGGTAGGTTTTCAATTTCATTTCAATCGGTGCAAAGGTGTGGAAAAAATCATGGACGAAAAAAACGATAACATCAACGATAAAATCTTCAATACTTCGTTATTATGATAATAAATTAGAAATTACACACTATAGCGTAGATGAAACTGCAAGCGATATAGATATAAATATAATGAATTCTTGGTCTCAGTTCGAAATTTATCATTTAGCCGCTAGGCATCAGAGCCACCTGCCGAGCAGAATATATAAACTATCGCTTACCAT
>JALMQS010000187.1:24252515-24302853 GCA_024734495.1 Forficula auricularia
GTTGTTTTCTTGAACTTAATGTATAGAAACTTTTTTGAAAATTTTTTTTTTTAATAAGAATTTGTATAATTTGATTGAATGAAAAAATGCATGTGATTTAAAAGTAATTAGATTCTAATTTGGATTTTCTGTTTGTAAATAAATAATGATGGGATATATGATGACCTCACATAAGGGTCAAATATCTAATTATAATGTAATATATAGAAAAGATTTATATAAACTCATTACTTTCATTCTGAAACTTTTGGGTCCAGGCACGTTAAAAATTCGCATGAAGCTGAAAGAAATTTTTATTTTTGACAAGGCTTGGTTCGATCACATATGTGTACCGCATTTTGTGTATAACTGTAAGTCTGAATAACCAACTTGGTCAACTTATAATTTTTTATAAAAAATATATCAATTAACATCCATTTGTAAAAGATTTTTTAGCCTAATTGACTGAAGATGGCCAAATGAAGTTTGGGCCGAAACGTCTCATTAAAGGTGTTTTGTTGAACCCAGTGATTCCATCTTTGGCTGATGCCTCCTCCTTCATCTAGTATAGTTTCATCACAGCCACGAACTCTTACAAAGTATTTTTTATTGAAATATTCGAAATATATTTATATTTAAAAATCATCTATTAAATTTAATTGATTATTTTTTTTTTAAAAAGTCGAAAAAATAAATTGATAAATAAATTATTTTTTAATTATTTAATTTTAATAATAGAAAATAATAAAGATTAATTACCTTAACAGTCATCGTCTCGAGGCTGGACCTGGCATAATCTGACCCCAAAGGAACACACTATTACACTCGCGCACAAATAAAATATATACTCGCGAAACACTTCGATTTCGAAGGAATAAGGAATTTATTAACCAGGAGTGGAATTTGGTTAGAATTAGGGATAGGACATGATTCTCTTGATAAAAGAATCATGAGCTCACGTGGGCAGGGTTGCCAAGCACTGAAGTAGATCTGTACTTTTTTGATCTCAAGGAAAAAAGAAGTACAGACCTACCCGTTACCCAAGGATAAAGAATTTGATTTTCCATAAAATAAGAAAACCACATACTTTATCCAAATGTTAGGAGAAGTAGAGCGGACACCTACCTGAAAAAAGAAAAAAAATACAATTAGTAAAGTAATATAGTGATGCAAAAGTATTATTTATTGTATTATTCGAAATAAATTTATATTTAATTTATTATTTATTATTAATTTAATAGATTAATTTTTTTTTAAATTTCGAAAAAATTAATTGAAAAATAAAGTATTTCTTAAATATTTAATTTTAATAATATAAAATAATAAAGATAAATTACCTTAACAGCCATCGTCTCGTGCCTGGACCTGGCATACTCTGACCCCAAAGGAACACACTATTACACTCGCGCACAAATAAAATATATACTCGCGAAACACTTCGATTTCGAAGGAATAAGGAATTGATAAAACAGGAATGGAATTTGGTTAGGATTAGGGATAGGACATGATTCTCTTGATAAAAGAATCAAGAGCCCACGTGGGCAGGGTTGCCAAGCCCTGAAGTAGATCTGTACTCATTTATCTATTATACTAAAGATGTACACACCTACCCGTTACCCACTTAGCAATATTTTATTTTCGATCTCAAATTAATTTCAAAAATGCAACCTTTTATCTTGGGATGGAATTATATTTGAAATCTCTAAATTATTTTTCATAATTAATCTAAAATTAAATTATTGTATAGATTGTTAAAAAATAGCTGATTTTTTGGATTTATTTGATCTCAAAATATAATCACATTCTCTACAAACACACATTCACAAACACACCCACACACAATTTGTACTTACTTAAAACTATAATAAATAGAAAGAAATCAAATTATATTTAATGTCTTATACATATAATCAATATAAGGGATGAATGGTTGCTTAGAGGGGAAGGGTTGTTTATTAGTGACGAATGGAGTCATCTCAGAGGTTGGATGAAGGTTGAAAGTCCATATTGTAATATTCCCAGTTGATGTTTCACTGACCATTGCCTGGACCACACTGCCAATTTCCCTATCACTCACCCCCTTATATACCATTGTCCCTATCTCCCCCCTCTCCCATTCCCCTCCATTGTCCCTATCATTCCCTTCCCCCTTTTATACCTCTCGAGAGCAATTAGGACAAAATCTATTCTTAGCTTATCTTCCGAGATAATCTTAATCGCCTTAGAATAGTACGTCATTCTATTTTTACTTATCACTTTTAATTATTTAACATTGTTTAAAGCACACCATTCGATTTTCACTTATCACTACTAATTGTTTAACTATTCTCTCTCATCCAGAACATTCCATTATTCATGTTTAGATACATTCACAATAAAATAAAAATGAAATAAAACTTTATTTATATTTTTACCAATGTTTAGACCCGCTATGGCCATCATCGAGATGCATCACTGGCAACAAATATTTGAATAAAATTGCAATTAAAAATAATATTAATATACACGGAGGTGCTTTCCTGAAGAAGGAGGTACGATCTTTCGAATTGTCGGATTTCTTAAGACAATGAAATTAATATTCTAATAAATTATTTTATAGAAAAATACCTTGAATTAATTAAATTTACAAATTCTAATATATAATAATATTTGTAATGATCTATTAGTGGAATTTAAAATAAAAAAAACAAAATGTAATTATAAATTTTTATGCAATCTGCCACCTGTGAATAATTATTTCAATTAATAAAAAACCCATCAAAAGCAGCTTAGTTGAAGATGAGACCGCGAGTAATCGAATTATGATCCCAAAAATCCCCTAACCCGTTAATTTTTTTCAAAATGTTAGAGCCGTTTCCGAGAAACCGATTCTATATAAATACAAGAATTGCTCGTTTAATATAATAAGATAAGATAAGATATTACCTGACAACAAATTTATCGCATATATATATATATACTTATATTTATGTATTATAGTAATCAGAATACTTAAAAAGAATTTCTAATATTAATATCTATAATAGACTTTTTGAAGAATTTGACCTTATTTCTATATAATTTATAAATTTAAATATATTTTAAATATTACAACATAATTTGAAAGGGGGGGGGGGTCAAACATACCATTAGACACATTCATAGTCTAATCAGAAGAAATAATTTACAAACAAAACACCAACTTATCAATTTCAAGTGGAATTTCTATTTGAGCTCAAGCCCTCGAATTATACCTAGAGGTCCGAAAGGCCTAATTATTTCACCAGGGAAAGTATTACAAATTTTGACAAAAAAGCTATTTAAATTGTTCCAAGAACATGTTATAAATAATAAAACCTAATTAGAATTCACTTTGGGGGTTAAACAAACCAACAGACACATTCATTCACTAATCAGAAGAAAAATTTAAAAAAAAACACCAACTTATCAATTTCAAGTCGAATTTCTATTTTGAGCTCAGGCCCTGGCTCTCTCGAATAGAGGTCCAAAAAATAAAATAAAATAAAAAAATATTTAAAAATTCTTCTTTTATCTCATATTTTCGTTTTCTAAAATATTCAGTAATTTATATGCTACAACACTAGCCAAGTCTATATTTATCATTGGATGAAGAATGTCAAAATATCCTTAAGGATAATTAATGAAAAAGTCACTTAGTTTTATTCAAAATGTTGTTAAATAGCTAAAACTAAAATTTGGTTCAAATTGAATAAAGACTGGAAAATATCCTTAAGGATAATTAATTAAAAAGTCACTTCATTTTATTCAAAATATTAATAGAAAACTAAAACTAAAATTTGGTTCAATTTGGACGAAGAATGTCCTTAAGGATAATTAATGAAAAGTCACTAAATTTTATTCAAAACGTCGTTAAATAATGTAAGGGGTTGATTATATTTAATAAGGGCGGTAAGTAGTTCACTAATCCCTCGCAAGGAACAATTTCCATCGATGTTCACATTAAGAAGCTCCGAGCACAAATGGCTCGGGTGCTGGGATTCCTCTCCTTATATACCAACTAGATGGAGGGGAAGTATGGAGGGGGGATTTTTCAATATTTTCAAAAAATACCGTCAAATTCCAAATCTAGATATTATATTCTATTTCTTATCTAACCATTTACTTATTTTGGTTCTACCCCTTGGTCGAGAGGGTTAAAAAGGGATCCAGAACCCCCCTCACCCCCATGAATTAATGTAAAATAAAAAAACATTTGAAAAAGAAAGATTTTAAATGTTAACTTATAACCTATATCTTTCTATACGTCTACTTAAACTACAAAAAAAAAACCTGAACAACTTTCATTGGAACTATTTTTTATACGACATCAAATAATAATAAAAAATATTAAATAAATTAGATCTCAAAAAAATTCTAATTAACAATCCTTGAACTTAATTATCAAATAATAATGATCAAACATTTAATTATTAAATAAATAATTTAATAATAATGAATAAAATTATTGGATAAAAATACTTGGTAGGTTTCACATTAAGATATAAAAAAATAAAACGAATTTATTTTTAGAGAATCTTTAATCTCGATATATATATTTCGGGTGACTAACCCATCTTCAGGAGAAACAGAAAGTAACTGACCTGGATAAGTCGAAATTGAATACAAGTCAATGGTAAAATTTATTTTTTAAAGATAACAAAAGGGTAAATATTTAAAATTAGTGGAGGGAGAAAGGGTGGGAGGTCTACTTTGGATTAATTTTGAATGGCCTTTTGAGAAAGGGGATTTCAAATTTGAATACAACTCAATGCTAAAATTTATTTTTAAGATAACAAAGGGGTAAATATTTAAAATTACTGGAGGGAGAAAAGGTAGGAGGTCTACTTTGGATTAATTTTGAATAGCCTTTTTGAGAAAGGAGGATTTCGAATTTGAATACAACTCAATGAGTAAGATTAATTTTTAAGATGACAAAAGAGTAAATATTTAAAATTCGTGGAGGGAGAAGTCTATTTTGTTTAATTTTGAATGGTCTTCTGAGAAATGAGAATTTACACACAAAACAAATTTGCAAATATTTAAAGAATGTAATCAATGATTGTACTTTTTTTAACTTCTAATTGATTATTTAGTATATTCGTTTTGTTTGAGAGAGCTAATTTTATTTCAGTTGACTCTAAAAAATCTAAACGTAAGCCCTTTCTTTCGAAATGTAACGGAACTAGGTGGCTAATAGAAGAGGTTCATTGTAGATGTAGTATTCAAATGTAGATGATTGGCGAAGGTAGAAGTTGATTCCATATTAATATCATCTGATCTGCTGAGACTATTAAAGGCTCTTTCATGTTCCAAGTAGTTATTAAAGATTCTCTAAAAATAAATTCGTTTTATTTTTTTATATATTTTATAACGCTACTTGGAACATGAAAGAACGCTTTAATAGTCTCAGCGGATCAGATGATATAATATGGAATCAACTACTACACTCGCCTGAACTACTACAGTTTGAATAAACACACCTTCGATACTAATTCCGTAATTACGAGCGTTACATTTAGATTTTTAGAGTCAACTGAAAATAAAATTGCTCTCTCAAATAAAACAGAATATACTAAATAATCAATTAGAAGTTAAAAAAAGTACAATCATTGATTACATTCTTAAAATATTTGCAAAATTTGTTTTGTGTGTAATCATTCTCAGAAGACCATTCAGAAATTAAACACAAGTATATCTCCTACAATTTAAACTTGTTTAAAGTAATCTTGAAGTTGTATTCATAAATTAATCACTCTCAAGGCTTGTCAAAATTGATATCTATCACCAATTTTTAAATGTCTACCCCGCTAATTATGCTATCAAAAATTTTAATTGAGTAAATTCAAATTTAACCCTCACATTTTCTCAAGGCCATTCCGTAAACAGTCGAAACTTTTCTCACACTCCGCTCAATTATTCAATATTTACTCTTTTTGCCATTTCTTCAAAAAAAGACAAAAATAAATAAATTTTACCATTGACTTGTATTTAATTTCGACTTATTCAGAATCAGTTATTTTCACATATCTCCTGAAGATGGAGTTAGTCACTCGAAATATATATATCGAGTTAAAGATTCTCTAAAAATAAATTCGTTTTATTTTTTTATATCTTAATGAAACCTACCAAGTATTTTTATCCAATAATTTTAAAAAATGTTTCACCAAGTACCAACACCAAATTCCTTAAAAACTAATAATGAATAATTTAATAATTATTCGACATTGTTCTGAGACTTTCCAGAGTGTATTACAAGTCTTCTGGATTAATTCCAGTTCCAATTTCGTTATCTTGGCCTGTTCCAGATTCTTCGTAGCCTTTACATTTCCTACTTTTTACTTTACCATACAGGGTATGGTCAAGTATTGTAATCGTGCATGAAAAGAGTGGTTTTTTTCCTTCTTTTTTTCAAAATATCTAAAAAACAGATGAAAATATTTCGATTAAAAAAATTGAGCGAAACCATGGCATTTAGGTCTACAAAAAAGCTATAATAAGTGAACATCGAAAAAATTATATTTTTCGAGATAATAATTGTTGTGTCAAAATGTCTGTTAGTTAGTCTGTGCGTTACCAAATTTGTGTACGACCTAGCTCAAAAACTAGTGTGAATATCAAAACCAAATTTCACATTTGGTCCATTGAGATTAAGAGCTGATTAGATTTTGGTGCATATCGACCCAAAATTAAGGGGGTCGAGGGGGGGGGGGGTTAAAAATTAAAAATCTAGGTCGTTTGAGCAAACTCAACCAAATTTTGTATATATAATCAGTGGACCCCAGAAGTCTAAAAATGCAAAATATAACCCCCGCCCCCCCCCACATGATTATAAATAATTTTATTAAATATTAAATATAAGTGAGGGACCAGGTTGTATGGTAAAGATAAGTGGATGGCCACATCAGAACACGTAAGCTTATATTTTTTTAACAGATTTACAACATGATAAAATGAAGCTTATTTCATTTAATTGAAAAGTTTTTGTTTTGCCGAGAGTAGCAATCAAATAAATAATATATATACAGATATATCATCTTGATATATATGTGTATATGTTTATTTGCATCAAGCAGAGGACAACCTCTTTGTTTCTCTTTGTGACTTATTTTCATTGTTGGAAATTTTCGATTTAATAAATATTTATTTAATAATTGATTATTTAATCATTATTATTTGATAATTAAGTTGAATAATTGGTAAAAATAATTATTAAGATTTTTTTGAGATCTAATTATTTTTTTTTATTTGATATATAAAAAAATAGTTCTATTAAAAGTTATTGTTTTTTTTATAGATTCAAATATGTACAGAAACATATAGCCATTACTTTGGCCGGAATAAAAAATTGATCGTTCAATGCCAAAAACTTAATCACTGTGTAGCAGCACTAGGTTAAATTTGAGATAGGGACTTAATTTTATTCAAAATGTTGTTAAATAGCTAAAACTAAAATTTGGTTCAAATTGAATAAAGACTGGAAAATATCCTTAAGGATAATTAATTAAAAAGTCACTTAATTTTATTCAAAATATTAATAGAAAACTAAAACTAAAATTTGGTTCAATTTGGACGAAGAATGTCCTTAAGGATAATTAATGAAAAGTCACTAAATTTTATTCAAAACGTCGTTAAATAATGTAAGGGGTTGATTATATTTAATAAGGGCGGTAAGTAGTTCACTAATCCCTCGCAAGGAACAATTTCCATCGATGTTCACAGTAAGAAGCTCCGAGCACAAATGGCTCGGGTGCTGGGATTCCTCTCCTTATATAGCAACTAGATGGAGGGGAAGTATGGAGGGGGTATTTTTCAATATTTTCAAAAAATACCGTCAAATTCCAAATCTAGATATTATATGCTATTTCTTATCTAACCATTTACTTATTTTGGTTCTACCCCTTGGTCGAGAGGGTTAAAAAGGGATCCAGAACCCCCCCCACCCCCATGAATTAATGTAAAATAAAAAAACATTTGAAAAAGAAAGATTTTAAATGTTAACTTATAACCTATATCTTTCTATACGTCTACTTAATCTACAAAAAAAACCTGAACAACTTTCATTGGAACTATTTTTTATACGACATCAAATAATAATAAAAAATATTAAATAAATTAGATCTCAACAAAAATTCTAATTAACAATCCTTGAACTTAATTATCAAATAATTATGATCAAATATTTAATTATTAAATAAATAATTTAATAATTATTCGACATTGTTCTGAGACTTTCCAGAGTGTATTGCAAGTCTTCTGGATTAATTCCAGTTCCAATTTCGTTATCTTGGCCTGTTCCAGATTCTTCGTAGCCTTTACATTTCCTACTCTTTACTTTACCATACAGGGTATGGTCAAGTATTGTAATCGTGCATGAAAAGAGTGGTTTTTTTCCTTCTTTTTTTCAAAATATCTAAAAAACAGATGAAAATATTTCGATTAAAAAAATTGAGCGAAACCATGGCATTTAGGTCTACAAAAAAGCTATAATAAGTGAACATCGAAAAAATTATATTTTTCGAGATAATAATTGTTGTGTCAAAATGTCTGTTAGTTAGTCTGTGCGTTACCAAATTTGTGTACGACCTAGCTCAAAAACTAGTGTGAATATCAAAACCAAATTTCACATTTGGTCCATTGAGATTAAGAGCTGATTAGATTTTGGTGCATATCGACCCAAAATTAAGGGGGTCGAGGGGGGGGGGGGTTAAAAATTAAAAATCTAGGTCGTTTGAGCAAACTCAACCAAATTTTGTATATATAATCAGTGGACCCCAGAAGTCTAAAAATGCAAAATATAACCCCCGCCCCCCACATGATTATAAATAATTTTATTAAATATTAAATATAAGTGAGGGACCAGGTTGTATGGTAAAGATAAGTGGATGGCCACATCAGAACACGTAAGCTTATATTTTTTTAACAGATTTACAACATGATAAAATGAAGCTTATTTCATTTAATTGAAAAGTTTTTGTTTTGCCGAGAGTAGCAATCAAATAAATAATATATATACAGATATATCATCTTGATATATATGTGTATATGTTTATTTGCATCAAGCAGAGGACAACCTCTTTGTTTCTCTTTGTGACTTATTTTCATTGTTGGAAATTTTCGATTTAATAAATATTTATTTAATAATTGATTATTTAATCATTATTATTTGATAATTAAGTTGAATAATTGGTAAAAATAATTATTAAGATTTTTTTGAGATCTAATTATTTTTTTTTATTTGATATATAAAAAATAGTTCTATTAAAAGTTATTGTTTTTTTTATAGATTCAAATATGTACAGAAACATATAGCCATTACTTTGGCCGGAATAAAAAATTGATCGTTCAATGCCAAAAACTTAATCACTGTGTAGCAGCACTAGGTTAAAATTGAGATAGGGACTTAATTTTATTCAAAATGTTGTTAAATAGCTAAAACTAAAATTTGGTTCAAATTGAATAAAGACTGGAAAATATCCTTAAGGATAATTAATTAAAAAGTCACTTCATTTTATTCAAAATATTAATAGAAAACTAAAACTAAAATTTGGTTCAATTTGGACGAAGAATGTCCTTAAGGATAATTAATGAAAAGTCACTAAATTTTATTCAAAACGTCGTTAAATAATGTAAGGGGTTGATTATATTTAATAAGGGCGGTAAGTAGTTCACTAATCCCTCGCAAGGAACAATTTCCATCGATGTTCACATTAAGAAGCTCCGAGCACAAATGGCTCGGGTGCTGGGATTCCTCTCCTTATATACCAACTAGATGGAGGGAAGTATGGAGGGGGGATTTTTCAATATTTTCAAAAATACCGTCAAATTCCAAATCTAGATATTATATTCTATTTCTTATCTAACCATTTACTTATTTTGGTTCTACCCCTTGGTCGAGAGGGTTAAAAAGGGATCCAGAACCCCCCCTCACCCCCATGAATTAATGTAAAATAAAAAAACATTTGAAAAAGAAAGATTTTAAATGTTAACTTATAACCTATATCTTTCTATACGTCTACTTAATCTACAAAAAAAAACCTGAACAACTTTCATTGGAACTATTTTTTATACGACATCAAATAATAATAAAAAATATTAAATAAATTAGATCTCAACAAAAATTCTAATTAACAATCCTTGAACTTAATTATCAAATAATAATGATCAAATATTTAATTATTAAATAAATAATTTAATAATAATGAATAATTTAATAATTTTTCGACATTGTTCTGAGACTTTCCAGAGTGTATTGCAAGTCTTCTGGATTAATTCCAGTTCCAATTTCGTTATCTTGGCCTGTTCCAGTTTCTTCGTAGCCTTTACATTTCCTACTTTTTACTTTACCATACAGGGTATGGTCAAGTATTGTAATCGTGCATGAAAAAAGTGTTTTATTTTTCCTTCTTTTTTTCAAAATATCTAAAAAACAGATGAAAATATTTCGATTAAAAAAATTGAGCGAAACCATGGCATTTAGGTCTACGAAAAAGCTATAATAAGTGAACATCGAAAAAATTATATTTTTCGAGATAATAATTGTTGTGTCAAAATGTCTGTTAGTCTGTGCGTTACCAAATTTGTGTACGACCTAGCTCAAAAACTAGTGTGAATATCAAAACTAAATTTCACATTTGGTCCATTGAGATTAAGAGCTGATTAGATTTTGGTGCATATCGACCCAAAAATTAAGGGGATCGAGGGGGGGGGGGGGTTAAAAATTAAAAATCTAGGTCGTTTGAGCAAACTCGAACCAAATTTTGTATACATAATCAGTGGACCCCAGAAGTCTAAAAATGCAAAATCTAACCCCCCCCCCCTACATGATTATAAATAATTTTATTAAATATTAAATATAAGTGAGGGGCCAGGTTGTATGGTAAAGTCAAGTGGATGGCCACATCAGAACACGTCAGCTTATTTTTTTTAAACAGATTTACAACATGATAAAATGAAGCTTGTGAGGGTGTATTCCTATCAGAAAAACGCTCAGCATCTATTTAATTGACAGGCCCCTAACACTTCTTCCAAATTCCCCGCATAAATTAAGACCATTTCAATTCTATCTTCAACAAAAAATGCTTCATTTTTATTATAATAATACAATATAACTATCCAATGAATTGACCCGAGAAATAAACTTTTTTAAACTCAAGAATTTTAACTAGTCCTATTAAGTGGAAAATAATCTACTAAATATGTGTTTAATTACGTTTTAATATCATTATAAGCACTTATTTTCATTGTTGGAACTTTTCGATTTAATAAATATTTATTTAATAATTGATTATTTGATCATTATTATTTGATAATTAAGTTGAATAATTGTTAAAAATAATTATTAAGATTTTTTTGAGATCTAATTATTTTTTTTTATTTGATATATAAAAAAATAGTTCTATTAAAAGTTATTGTTTTTTTATAGATTCAAATATGTACAGAAACATATAGCCATTACTTTGGCTGGAATAAAAAATTGATCGTTCAATGCCAAAAACTTAATCACTGTGTAGCAGCACTAGGTTAAAATTGAGATAGGGACTTAATTTTATTCAAAATGTTGTTAAATAGCTAAAACTAAAATTTGGTTCAAATTGAATAAAGATTGGAAAATATCCTTAAGGATAATAATGATCAAACATTTAATTATTTAATAAATAATTTAATAATAATGAATAATTTAATAATTTTTCGACATTGTTCTGAGACTTTCCAGAGTGTATTGCAAGTCTTCTGGATTAATTCCAGTTCCAATTTCATTATCTTGGCCTGTTCAAGTTTCTTCGTAGCCTTTACATTTCCAGCTTTTTTTTTTTGTTTTCTTTAACAAATTTACAACACGATAAAATTAAGCTCGTGACCCTCACTATCCTATCAGGAAAACGCTCGGCGTCCATTTCAATGGCAGCCCCACTACACTTATTCCACATTCACCATAAATTAAGACCATTTTAATATTGTCTTCAACAAATTTTTTTATTATGATAATACAATATAGCTATCTACTGGATTGACACGAGAAATAAACTTTTTGAAACTCAAGAATTTTAACTTGTTCTATTAAGTAGAAAATAGTCTCTTAAATCTGAGTATAACGAAGTTTTAATATCATTATAAACAATTATTTTCATTGTTGGGACTTTTCGATTTAATAAATATTTATTTAATAATTAATTATTTAATCATTATTATTTGATAATTAAGTTGAATAATTGTTAAAAATAATTATTAAGATTTTTTTGAGATCTAATTATTTTTTTTTATTTGATAACGTATAAAAACATAGTTCTATTAAAAGTTATTAAGTTTTTTTTTTTTTTTTTATAGATTCAAATATGTACAGAAACATATAGCCATTACTTTGGCCGGAATAAAAAATTGATCGTTCAATGCCAAAAATTTAATCACTGTGTAGCAGCACTAGGTTTTTTTTTATAATGATATTGATACAAGAAGAAGTTGCACCAAGAAGGTATAACCTCTGAAGTCCGTGGTGGACCCTTGTAACGTGAAGATAAGGGGAGATTTAGGGATTTAGGGATTGGGAGACTTGCAACTTGGGGGATATGTTTTTTTACATATTTATTTAGATCCATCCTATCCACGTAAATATTCGAAAATATTCAAAATAAGGAGCACCCTAATATATACCTTAGAGTATTTAGAGCGAGGGGTGAACCGAGGTTGGAATTAGGTGTACACCGTCTTTGGAATTATTTTGGAATCTAATGCCCATTCATCTATTATCTTCTATTTGGAAATAAAATTGCAAGAGGAAGTAGGTGTACACGATATTAGGTCGCGGTTCACCCCTCGATTTAGAGAGAACAAGTACGCATATTTGTTTTGATAACCGAAAAAATAGAGGCAGGGCGGCATGAAAAATGTGTGACACTTAAAAGTTTGGGAATCCCTGCCCTATTCGACCATTTTCACAAAAGCTTACCGAGTATTTAAAAAGTTTTCTTTAAAGTTTTCAAACTCGTTTGTAAAACGGAGGGCTTAAAAGTCGTTAGAATATTATGAGTCGAGTGGAGTAAAAAAATTTCTCCGATAACTCATCCCTTACGCATTACGCCCCGTGAGCGAAGGGCCTTAGATGAACAAGTTCAATTTAAATTAAAGGGAATAATAAAAGATTAATTTAAGTATTTATATGGATTAATTTTCCAGCAGAAAACACACTCTTTTATTGTCCCCTTTAATTTATAAAAATTCTGCTACTCTCGGCATAAAGAAATTTTCAAGGTCAATTTAATCAAAGATTTTAGTAGATAATATATATATATAAAATTAAGGTTTTGTATGTACATTGGTCCAAATCACGCCAAATTTTGGTTGCACACGTTTCAAGCAAAGTTATGAACGAAAACACCCTCAACGAAATTCCTGTTTGTCTGTCTGTCTGTATGTCTGCCGGTCTGTATGTTTCCGTGGGTTCCGCGAAAATTTGCTCACGATTCACGTCAAAACGGCTGAAGGGATTATTATGAAATTTCATATTTGCATCAGATGTCTTTTAACTTACGTTTTTAGCTATATAACCTTTTGATATTTTGACCCCAAAAGGGCGTTTTGGGGGGGGGGGGGGCGAACAAATAAAAATTATCAAATTACTCCTAAACTATTAACTCTACGGCAAATTTTATAATGAGCAAAGTTGTAGGGGATGTGATTTCTGACAACTTTTGTTTAAAAAAATTCCCTGAAAAAACCACCCAAAGGGGGTGTGTGTGAAAACTATGCAAATTCTTGCCCTTGGAGCAAACTCAACCAAATTTTGTATACATAATCTGTGGGTCACTAGAAGGCTAGAAATGCAAAAACTGGGTGCGGAGGGCGGGAATGGAGTGATGGTTCGGGGGTGGGGGTGGAGTCGGGGTGGATTAGGGCATGGGGTTCGTGGGGGTGGAGTGGGGGATCCAGGGGGCTAGGGGGGGGGGGGGGGGCGCGGGGGATGCAGGGTTGGTGGGTTCAGGTGAGGGTCCAGAGGCGTAGTGGGGTGGTACGGGTGTGGGGCTCCGAGGTAGGTGTGGTGAAGGATGGAGTGTTGTGGTGGCGGGGGTTGTGGCAGAGGTGAGCATGAAGCATGCGGGGGTGGGGGTGCTGGGTGGTTTTCGGGGGGTGTTGTGGGTGGGAGTGGAGTGTGAGCGTGGGGTTCGTGGGTTGGGGGTCCAGGGGGTGTGTCCCCTGGCTAGCAAGAGGGCCGCCGAATGTGGGCCTTGCAGCTGGTTAAATATATATATATATATCTCAGAGGATTTCACCCCCTGAGGATTATTATTGTTATTTTTAATTGTGAAATCATTTAATAATATCGTTAGATAAGTAGTAGTGGTACATAAACAGCAAAAAGTTTTGGGCTTATGAATTATGAATCCTTATTGTCTGTTCTATATACTCTAGCATTAACTTTTTGCTAGTGTTGTCGCGAAACAACTACCTTAATCAATGGAAATTAAAAGAAATAAAATCTTAAAAAGTTTTATCTCTCAAATGTCCTAATGGTCTCCGAGATGGGGGGCAAAGGGGGAGGGGCCTATTTTCATCTAAATTAGAATTTGAAGAAAAGTTGTAGGAGAATTCTCCCAAGGTTGGTAATCAAATAAATGAATTGTAGTTTGTGTGAAATTTGAGGTGTTTCGGAAATATTTATAACAGATGTTAGGTTTTTTTTTTATTACGTTGTATTGTGTATTTCTAGAACACGGGGGGGGGGGGGGATCTCTAAGGGAAATTTTTTTTCAATTCTTTGGAATATGTTTCTTTTGTTATCAACTAATGTATTATTATTTATACTTTTTTCATTGAGCGTACTTGGTCCACACGCATATATTTGTATTATTTCACTCTAAAATATAATCTGTGAATCAACAGGTGCTGAAGAAGGACTGTTCCGTCCGAAACTTTTGCGACTCAAACGTCCACCAAATAAAATACATAAAAAAACTACACCAACTAGTTTTCTTCTAACCTAACATCTGTTATAAATATTTCCGAAACACGTCAAATTTCACACAAACTACAATTATATACAAAACGGAAACCTTGGCTTCCGGAACAGTGTGTACCTTCTATGAGTGGGTCATTCCGTGCCAAATCAACACACTTTAAATAAAAATTTTACCTCACCACTTTAGATTTTCTTGAAATTTGGTACACTGATATATTGTGCTAATATGAATAAAAATACAAAATTTCAAATTTTTATCTTGAATAGTTTTTTATACGGCCTTGTGAAGTTTTCAAAAAATCGCAAAAAAACCACGAACAAACAATTTTGAAACTGCTCTAAAAGCTGTCTTAATTGAGTTAGAGAGGTGGGACAGGTGACATTTTGCAGCTTTTTTAATGCTCTTTTCAGAGACATACAACATGACATTGGTTGTAATAAATTTTTTTTTCAAAATGTAAATCAAATCTTTTATTTTGATTTTTTCTTAAAAGTACCACTTTTAAAATTTTCAAAAAAATTCTGTAAATAGATATTACTTTCATAAACTACTATGCAAAGTATAATGATGGGATGGTAATGGAGTCTATGTTTAAAAAATTATTACTGACTCTTCTTTTTCATAAATACCCAGTTTTGACCAAATAAAAATGATTTTAATGAAGTGAAACGTCATTTTATGAAAAAATCACTTGTGTATATTAAACTATGGTTATGAAATAAACACTTTGTGCTAATTAAATAACTGTTTAATAATAAATTCATGAAACATTTATTTCTTAGGCTATATTTAAATGAAAAGGTTTTGTTTTGCCGAGAGTAGCAGAGTTGTTGATTCACAACCTACCTTACTTTATACATCCCTAGTCCGCCCAATATTAGAATATGCTACAGTCATCTGGTCACCTTACTACAATAGTTACATAGAACAACTCGAAAAAAATTCAAAATAAATTTCTAAGACTGTTAGGCTGTAGACTGGGTTATACATATCGCGACGCTCCAATAAATGATCTTTCCATTCAATTAAACTTATCTTCTTTGGAATTAAGACGCTCAAAATTTGATCTAATATTTCTTTATAAGATTATAAACAACATGACTAGTTGTAACGAACTATTAGAATTGATCAATTTCCATATACCTAGCAAATCAACCCGTTTCTGTCCATTATTTTACACCCCAACCTCTGTTACAAATTATATGTATAACTCACCAATTAACAGACTTCATCGACTTGGAACCAAAGTTAGTTGCCAGGTTGACTTCTTCAGTGATAGTCTGAGAACTTTTAGGTCCAAGCTCTCTAGAATATTATAGTGTGGGTAAATCAAATCTTAATTAATTGGCGTTAATTGTGTTTTTTGCCATGGTTGATCTAAATGATTTAAATTTATATTTATGTTCTGATATTATGATTTAAATTTATATAATTTATTTTAAGTTTACTTTGTTTTTATATTTATATTTAATTATATTAGATTTATGTTGTGTTCTGAATTTATATTTTAAATTTATATAAATTGTACTAAGTTTATTTATTGTTTTTTGTATTTATATCTACTTATATTAGATTTATAATCTTGTTCTGAATTTATATTTCAAATTTATATAATTTGTATTAAGTCTATTTATGTTTTTTTTTCTTTTTTTTTTATATATATTTAACTAATAATCTATAATTTTTTTTTATACCTTTATCATTGGACTTTGTTTTATAATTATAATATGTTTATGTTATCATCTATCTTTTCCTATTGTCTTTGTCATTTATACTTTATTTTTATATTATTTTTTTCTCATACTTTACTATTTATATACATGTACTTGTGATTTGTGAAAAAGGGTGTGACTGCCCGTTAATAAATAAATAAATAAATAAATAAATAAATAAACAAAGAGAAACAAAGAGTTGTCCTCTGCTTGATGCAAATAAAGATATACACATATATATCAAGATGATATATCTGTATATATATTATTTATTTGTTTGAGACTATAGTTTCGAAGACTTGGTCTTCATCATCAGTCTTATCCATATGATATTGACTCCATGAAAAACATTTATAATTGAAGAAAGACTGATGATGAAGACCAAGTCTTCGAAACTATAGTCTCAAACAAATAAATAATATATAATAAAAATATATAATCTTGATATATATGTGTGTATGTTCATTTGCATCAAGCAGAGGACAACCTCTTTGTTTCTCTTTGTATATTTAAATGGCGGTTTCGGGCAAAATTGCTAGGGCTGTATGACAAAATGACGTTATAAAAATCTGCATTTCAAGTTGAACATATTGTTTTGTTTTGTTGGTGAATACATGAACAATTATTTCATGTCTGGAACATTCAACTCCGACCCGGAAGAATCTTCATTTTCAGAATTTTTATCACTAATAGGCACTGTATTTTTTAACTTGGTTAGGTCTTTTCTACACTGATCACAAATCACGGAGCCATCAAGTATTTGTGGAAATGAACCTGTCATCCAAGGTGTGACATTTCTCAGTTTTTTTCTATCTCTAACACGATGATTTGTTTTCTTCAATGGATTACAACACTGAACTCTTACCACAGTACTGCATTTTTCACTAGTTTCCATATTGGCTAAAAATGTCTTAAACTTTGCCTTTTAATTACAAGTTTTAATCATAGATTAAATTAACTATTAAAACACACAACAAAAACACAGAAGTTTAAAGTATCAATTGTTTTATGTAAGGTATAACAACTATTTTACATTATGGAATTGATAACTTAAGACATTACTAACATTTAAAACACTACTTGTCAGCAAGGACTGAATGAGTCACTGAATGAATGCTTGTGGAGACAGCAGACTGGTATTTGTTTTAACTTGCTCACAACCACAGACAGGTTCCAACTTGCTAGACCTGCAGGGACTGGATCAAGTGAATGCAAGGGAAATTTCTATTTCAGATAACCTGTGCTTATCAAACTATTTAGCCTACAACAATATTTATTGTAAATTAACTAACTTTTCATGACATAGCATAAATTGATTTAATTTTATTTAAAATGTTGGTGTTTTATTTGTCTTAGTTTTTACTAATATTTTTATAAGACTAATTTAAAGTACAATCCATTCATATTTTTCATGAAAGCATTTATAGGACTATTATTAATCTCTATACTATTAAACAGTTATTTAATTAGCACAGAGTGTTTATTTCATAAACATAGTTTAATATACACAAAGTGATTTTTCATAAAATGTCGTTTCACTACATTAAAATCATTATTATTTGGTCAAAACTGGGTATTTATGAAAAACAAGAGTCAGTAATAATTTTTTTAAACATAGACCCCATTACCATCCCATCATTATACTTTGCATAGTAGTTTATGAAAGTACTATCTATTTACAGAATTTTTTTGAAAATTTTAAAAGTGGTACTTTTTAGAAAAAATCAAAATCAAAAATTTGATTTACATTTTGAAAAAAAAATTTTATTACAACCTATGTCATGTTGTATGTCTCTGAAAAGAGCATTAAAAAAGCTGCAAAATGACACCTGTCCCACCTCTCTAACTCAATTAAGACAGCTTTTAGAGCAGTTTCAAAATTGTTTGTTCGTGGTTTTTTTGCGATTTTTTGAAAACTTCACAAGGCCGTATAAAAAAAACTATTCAAGATAAAAATTTGAAATTTTGTATTTTCATTCATATTAGCACAATATATCAGTGTACCAAATTTCAAGAAAATCTAAAGTGGTGAGGTAAAATTTTTATTTAAAGTGTGTTGATTTGGCACGGAATGACTCGAGTCTCCAATTACTATTCAAATAAATGAACTTACCCTCAGCTGATGTATTTCGTCTCAATTGAAGTTTTATTTTTAACATTAAATGTAATTTCCTATGTATACATTTCTTTTGATGTTTGTTGAGGAATTTTTCACTAATAAAATTCGTAAGACAATCTCTGCACAGGAAATGTGGCCCTGAAAAAGATAATATTCCAATTTTTAGTTACATATAAATGATTAAGGCCCAACAATAGCGAGCTAAAATCGAGCCCAGCTGAATATAAATGAACTCATACAGACTTGATTCGATTGAAATTTCGGTACTTACGTATTAACGCCACCGCAGCTACAGATTTGGCGGTTTTTAAATTTCGCCAATCTACACCTAAAATTTTTGAGATAAATCATAGAATAGAATAAATCAGTTCCCCTCTGTCAAAAAACAACTTGAATAGGTTCGGTTTATGATCTCGGTTCGATTAGATAAAAAAATGCGTTCCCAAACAAACCTTGCGGTGGCGTTAATGTACCCGCATTTTTTATCTAATCGAACCGAGATCATAAACCGAACCTATTCAAGTTGTTTTTTGACAAGCGGGAACTGATTTATTCTATTCTTTATGATTTATCTCAAAAATTTTAGGTGTAGATTGGCGAAATTTAAAAACCGCCAAATTTAGCTGCGGTGACGTTAATACGTAAGTACCGAAATTTCTTTATTTATATCCTAACAAAAACACATGTGTAAAAAAAGCCCAATTCGATTAATATAAAACCCTTTGTCAAAAAAGTAGTGAAATCTAATGTGCCGCCAAGTTTAATATCATCAATTTATTAATTTATAGTATAGTAGTAGAGTAACTTCAATTAAAACGCATATTTTTCATTTTACATGCCCGCATACCAGAGACAGGGTGGCAACTCACACACAATTTTCAAATTCCCGGTTCTCCAGGCCAAAAACTTCAATTTCTGCCTGACTCTGACAGTAGACTATTAACAATTATGTGTAAAAGGTCAGCCAATAATTATAGGAGCAAAAAAAAGGTCAATCCGGTACTAATAATTATTTCTCACCTCTCTGGTCCATTTGTCTCCATTTTCCCGGTTATATATCGAAATTCCCATTTTTTCCCCCTCAATTCATTTAAAAAGTAAATCTTGGAAAAGAAGCACGTTTTCGACAAAAACCACTCTATACATTTTCAAACTAGATTAAATTTGCTACAATTTGAGACCGAAATAAGCTCGGTAGACTCAATAATTTCCGATATCGTTTTCGCTCCTCCCATCCCATGTTATTTTACTTCCTAGGTAGCGGAATTCCTTAACTCCTTCTAGGTTTTCTTGGTTAATTTTGATGCATTCCTGTCTCGTTTGTTCTTTTTTTGTACATACTAGGACCTTGGTTTTATTCTTGTTTATTTTCATTTTGATTTCTTCTATTAGGATTTGGTTAATTCCATTCAAGGCGTCTGTAGAGATTAAGTTAGCCGTGTTTATTGTTGTTTTGTTTTTATTATTTAATTGTATTGTTGTGATTTTTAGTTTGAATAAACATGCTTATTAAAGCTATTTGAGTATTTTTTATGAGCTTTTACATGGTGTCAGAAGTGAAAAATTTGCATCGAAGCTAAGAATCTATACAATGGAACATTTTCAAATTAGATCTCCTGGGTCATTCTCTTTTAGACCCGAAGAATGGGAAGAATGGGTAACCAGGTTCGAGCGATTCAGAAGAATTTCTGGCTTAGAAAAAAACACAGAAGACCTTCAAATTGATTATTTACTATACGAGATGGGCGGAAAGGCGGAAGAGATCATGAGGACATTCCAGTTGGAAGAGAATAAAAAGTACGCCGTGGTAATCGAAAAATTTGAAGAATATTTTATATCAAAAAAATATAGTATTCGAGCGAGTCAAATTTAATTCGAGAATACAAAGAGAAGGTGAGCCCATCAATGAATTTATTACTTCTTTATTTACATTAGCAAAAAACTGTAATTACGGGACTTTAAAGGAAGAATTAATAAGGGATAGAATTATAGTAGGAATGAGGGATAAAAAGCTATCAGAGTGTTTACAGACAGATAGTGGAGTAGACCTTGATACAGTGATTAAAAGATCGAAGGCATCAGAATTAGTGAAACATCAACAGGGGATATTGACGAAAATTGGCAGTGAGGAACTTGAAATTTGGGATGTGCAAAGGTTAAATGTGGAAAAAAGGGAAAACAAGAATAACAAGAATGTACAAAGGTTAAATGTGGAAAAAAGGAAAAACAAAGAATAACAATAATAGCAAGAGAGGTAGTATGGTGGCCGGGAATGTCGAATGATATCAAAAATTTTGTAGGGAAATGTAGAGAGTGTTTGGAAAATAGAGGTTGCTCAAAGGAACCTTTATTGTCGTCACCTATCCCGATTGGACCTTGGCATCAAGTAGGAGTAGATTTATTTTATTTTAATGGTAAAAATTATTTAATTGTCATGGATTATTATTCAAAATACATTTTATCGGAAAAGTTGGATAAAACCAAGACAGAAGATGTAATAGTCACCTTGAAAAGTATGTTTTCTAAGTATGGAATACCTGTTATTGTCAGGTCAGATGGAGGACCCCAGTTTAATAACTATATGTTTAAGAAGTTTGGAAAAGAATACGGTTTCAACCACATAATGAGTACACCGGAATGGCCGAAAAGTAATGGATTGGTGGAAAGAGGGGTGAGAATTCAAAAGAACATCCTTAAGAAATGTGAAGATGTATTCTTAGGGCTCATGGAATACCACGCATCTCCGTTAGAAACAGGGTTGAGCCCAGCAGAATTAATGTTCGGAAGAAGAATAAGAACAACCATCCCAGCAATAAATACTAGCAGAGAAATTAATTTAGATGAATGGAGAAAGAATGAGAACAAGAAGAAAATAAAGAGTCAGGTATATTACAATAAAAGAAATAGAACAAGAAAAATAGAAGATTTAAAGGAAGGAGACCAAGTGTGGGTACCTGCCTTGAAGAAATACGGTTATGTAAAAAGGAAAAGAAGTGAACCGAGAGCTTATGATATAGAAGTTGAAGGAAGAGTTTTGAGAAGAAATACAAGTCAAATGATCTACACTTGGGATAATAAACGAACTGAAGATGAAGATGACTATTATTCTGAATATAAAAAAAACTTTGAGTCAAAAAAAGATTTTGTGAGAGAAAAACAAAAGGAGAGGATAGGAAGAGAGAAGAATGAATCGGAGGAAAAAAGGAATGAATTAAGTGAAGATCAAGATGGAATTGATGAAGACAAGAATGAATTTATTGAAGATCAAAATGTAATAGATGGAAATGGAAGTAGAGTGAATGAAGATCAGAATATTTCAAAAACTACCAGAAGTGGAAGAAGGATAAAACCTCCAGATCGGTGGAGCTATGATTAAAAAAGGGAAGATGTAGAGATTAAGTTAGCCGTGTTTATTGTTGTTTTGTTTTTATTATTTAATGGTATTGTTGTGATTTTTAGTTTGAATAAACATGCTTATTAAAGCTATTTGAGTATTTTTTATGAGCCTTTACAGCGTCCTCTAATTCTAATGTTTTATAAATTGAGTGACTTTCATTATTTTTCAGTTAAACATAATATTTATATAATGGAAAACGACAATTCCCATCTATCTATTAGAAACAATTCTCAAGAACTGAGGTAGAGAGAGGTCATACCATCCTTGTTAAGGTTTTGACCAGGTTTCCTTAACAACTTTTGGCAAATGTCGGGATGGCTAATGCGTCGTTTGCTCCTGGTATCGGGTTTTTGCGCGGAATTATTTAAATTACGTTTTGTCTTTTGATGGAAATCTATATGGTCATATGTTATTTGTGAATAAGCATACATTTCTATTTTTTTCTTTTTCTTGTATGTTAATTGTTAATTTCTTTTAAATGACTTCTATTTATGTTTATTAATTTATGTATCGATGTTTTGTTGACTTAGCCACCGAGGACTTGTGCCTCTAAGCAGTTCGAGTAATAAAGATTTATTTATTATTATTTATTATTTAGCTGTAAATCCAAAATTATAAGAGATAAAAATCAGTAAAAATTCTGAAAAACAGCTAGTATTATAATGATAAAGTCTAGAGAGTTTGAAATTTTTTGAACCATTATTTTGGCCGGAATAAAAAAATTTGAAATTTCAATGCCAAAAGCCCCATATGTTATTTAAATGGGAAACATGGACAGGTTAAAATTGAGTTAGGGGCTTGAAACTTGGGGAATGTTTTATTTTTTATTATAAAAGCCTCTGTTATCGTAAAAATTCGAAAATAACCAAGATAAGGACCACACTCTAAAATTATGACATTAAATAATTTAAAAATGGCGCTCTCTAGTCAGCTGATGATAAACTGTTTTAAAGTTTTTTGTTTAAATAACATATTAAAAAAAATTTTAAAACAAACTTTTCTTAAACTTAATTTATACATTATCTTTCAGAATTTTTACAGATTTTTAGCTATTATAATTTTGGAGTCTATAACTTACTAACATTTAAAAGATATATCAGTATTTTATCTAGCTGTAACTCCAAAATTATAATAGATAAAAATCTGTAAAAATTCTAAAAGATAGCTAGTATTATAAGGATAAAATTTGCAGAGTTTCAAATTTTTTTAAACTATTACTTTGGCAGGAATAAAATAATTGATCGTTCATTTGCAAAAACCCCATATTATTTAGATGGGAAACTTACCTCGCTGGGGGCCAAATGTTAAAATTGAGATAGGGGCTTGAAACTTGGGCATTATTTTTTTTAATTTATTTATTTCGAACCATATGAGCTTCTGTCAGTGTAAAAATTCGAAAATATCCAAAATAAGGATAATAATATAAAATTATGACATTAAATAATTTAAAAATGGCGCGTTTTAGTCAGATGACAAACTGTTTTAAAAGTTATTTGCTTAAATAATAAATTTAAAAAAAATTTAAAACAAATTTTAGTTCAAATTAATTTCTGTAAATTTTATTTTATTATTATATTGATTTGTCATATTAAATTAATAATTTTTTAATAGAAATGAGATGTTTATTTGAATTTTCGTCCAATCAGGTGTCAGGAATCATCCCCTCTCCTTATTTGATAATCCTGACCAATCATTGCTTCTTGTTGACTTCTGTGAAATTTTTTAAATCCATATTTATTATACATGATTTTGTCAGATTGAACAATTTTTTTTTTGGACGATATCTTGTTAATAGATTCTTATTTCCGTATTTTATTTCTTAAAACGATTTAAATATATTATATTTTATATATTTTTGACTAATATTTAATATAATGGCAACAACACATAAAGAAAATATTTCTGTGAGTATTTTTTTTTTTTAAATGATTTAATTTTAAATATAATATAAAATAAAATTCAAATAAATTATTTATAGATCGGAACAAGAAAAGAAGCCATAAAAGGAAATTTGGTTGTTAAACAAGTTCAAAGAAAAGGATTATCTGAAAACACGAATATTTACAGTCAGAACAACGTTCCTAAAAAGTAAGTGGAAATCGAGGGGTGAACCGCGATTGGAATTAGGTGTACACCGTCTTTAGAATTCATTAGATAATCTATTGTCTTCTACTTGGAAATGAAAGTGAAAGTAGGTGTACACGATATTAGGTCGCGGTTCACCCTCGGTGGAAATAATTATCCATAGAGATCCGTTATAATTACTATTATTATTATACTAGATGAAGGAGGAGGTATTAGCCAAAGATGGAATCAATGGGTTCAATAAAACACCTTTAATAAAACGTTTCGGTTTGCATTTATTTGGCCATCTTCAGTTAATTAGGAGTTATACACAAAATGCGGTACAACACATACTTTCATTCTGAAACTTTTGGGTCCAGGCACGTTATAAATTTACATGAAGCTAAAAGAATTTTTATTTTTGACAAGGCTTGGTTCGATCACATATGTGTTTTACCGCATTTTGTGTTTAACTCCTAATTAACTGAAGATGGCCAAATAAATGCAACCTCTTTGTTTCTCTTTGTAAATAAATGCAGGCCGAAACGTTTTATTGAACCCAGTGATTCCATCTTTGGCTGATACCTCACTCCTCCTTCATCTAATACAGTTCCATCCCAGCCACGAACTCTAACAATACTATTATTATTATTATTATTATTCAGTTCCATTATCATAATTAAATGTGACAAATCAGAGGAAAAAAGGAACAATTAAACACCGTGTTAAAACTTTCGACCAATTGCAACGTTTCGCCAATTTATAATGGCTTCATCAGGCTCTATACAAAAAATGAATCATTCACAATCATCAAAATCAACCCAGACATAATATAATATATAATTACCTTGATCAAATTTCTCAAAACACTTTGTCATTTAATTCTTTTCTTACTAATTAGAATACACATATATTGGGTGAGTTTTTTTTTTATCTTGAGACAGTCTTATAACTCAAAAACAGTACATTCTATGAAAAAAAAAAGTTTATTTATATCAGGAGAGGAAACTAAACTACACTATTGTTTGTCGACCTAGAAGAACAAGCTTTCAAGGTTAAGTTCTGTTTTTTAAATGGTAACCTATATTTTTCTTTACAATTCTTAAATCTAGTAAAAAAACTGAACAACTTTCATAAGAACTATTTTTTATACGACATCAAATAAATAAAATATTAAATAAATTAGATTTAAAAAAAATCAAATATTTAATTATTAATCGTATGTTTTCTACATTTGATTCAATCGCTCGAATCAAATGCACGTGATTTTGTCAAATATTAAGTGAAAATAATATCTGAACTTATATATTTCTTAGTAAAATGAAGCTGTTGAAGCTTTTATTTTTGTGATTAATTTGATTAATGTTTGAATTTTTATTGAAATGTATTTAAATTTGTAATTATTTGTTTCAATAAATAATTATAAATTAATCATGTGTGATTTAAATAAAAATTCAAACTTTAATTATATATTTCTAACTAACTTGAAATAATGAAGTTATATAAATTTATAATTTTCCCATTAATATATCAAAGAAAAATTAACATATTAAAGAGAATTGTTTTAATTGAAAAGTTTTTGTTTTGCCGAGAGTAGCAGAGTTGTTGATTCACAAAGAGAAACAAAGAGGTTGTCCACTGCTTGATGCAAATAAATATACACACATATATATCGAGATGATATATTTGTATATATTATTTATTTGTTTGAGACTATAGTTTCGAAGACTGGGTCTTCATCATCAGTCTTTTTTAATTATAAATATTCTAAACTGACCACCAGTGAAGAAACATCAAATTTTCAATATCCATACAGTATTGACTCCATGAAAAACAATATTTATAATTAAAAAAAGACTGATGATGAAGACCAAGTCCTCGAAACTACAGTCTCAAACAAACAAATAATATATATTGATATATCATCTCGATATATATTTGTGTATGTTTATTTGCATCAAGCAGAGGCCAACCACTTTGTTTCTCTTTGAGAATTGTTTTGATCACGCTTTTAACAAGGTATATATATCGCGAGACTACTGCTGGTTGAAGCTATTGGAGTCTGCTGAGTCTTAAGTCTGAACCAATAGAGAATGAAAAAGATATGATCCATTTGGCTATAATCCAGCATCATTTTGCGTTTAGCCCGCATGACACTTGATGGATGAAATCTGTGATGTTATATATTCAATCTTCCCAGTCCAGAGCGTTCGATCTATTAGCACGTATGTTAGGTGCCTGCCATTAATTAATCGTATGTTTCCTACATTTGATTCAATCGCCAATCAAATGCAGGTGATTTTTGTCAAATATTAAGTGAAAATAATATCTGAACTTATATATTTCTAACTTGGGTAGTCTCACGATATATACCTAGTTAAAAGCGTGATCAAATATGTTAATTTTTCTTTGATATATTAATGGGAAAATTATAAATTTATTTAATTATTAAATAAATAATTAAAAGTCACAACAATGAAAATAACGTTTATAATATATATATAATATAATAAATAACGTAATAAGTGTTTATAATGATCTTAAAAGTTCATTATACACATATTTAAGAGATTATTTTCTACTTAATAGAACTATTTAAAATTCTTGAGTTTAAAAAAAGTTTATTTCCTCGTGTCAATCCAGTAGAGAGTTATAATATTGTATTACCATATTAAATAAATATGGAGTATTTTTTTGTTGAAGAAAAAAGATGTTTCATCCAGAAGACTTGCGATACACTCTGGAATGTCACAGAACATTGCCGCAAAATTATTAAATTATTTATTTAATAATTAAATATTTGATCATTATTACTTGATAATTAAGGTAGTTGTTTCGCGACAATACTAGCAAAAAGTTAATGCTAGAGTATTTAGAACAGACAATAAGGATTCATAGTTCATAAGCGCAAAACTTTTTGCTGTTTATGTACCAATTCTAGACAATCCCGTGCTCGTTTGACAAATTTGGCACCATTGTAAGAGATTGGATATTTTTATATTAAAATGACAGATAAAAAATACATTTTAAATTTCTATAAAAATGGTTTTGTTATTTTTAAACAAATGTAATCAACGGCTACGTTACACCTTATGAAAATTATAATTTTGAAAAAATCTAGCGCATGCATCTTTCGCTGATTAAATAAATGCGCTGTTGCCAAAATGTTTTTAGTGAGAATTTTTTTTATACATTTTTCATTATTTATTCCTTATTATCTCAGAAACTGTGTTGTAATTATGAATCAAAATTGTCTTAAAATATGTATTGGTTATCGTTTAATGTTGGTTTAGTTTTTTATAAAAATGCTAAGAAGGTTTTCTTAATTATAATTAAATATGTATGTAAATTTTCCGATATCCCGTATAGTGCAATGTTAAAGAGCCCGAAAAAACTCGATTTTTGAAATTAAATATCTCCGGAACTGTATTGTTCATAAATTTTTTTTTTTTTTTTTTTTTTTTTTTAATGATAGTCGGATGAAGAAGGAGTTACACCAAAAAGGTGCAACCCCTAAGGCGCCTCGGCCGGCCTCTCTCCATCGTGAAAAAGAAGAAGAAAGAATTTTTATGGGTTGGGCGGAGGTCGAAGGTACCTGTGGATACGGGTCTTAAATAGCCCATAGGTTATAAGTCGCGAGGAAAGATGGTGGCAGGGAGCGAGTTTCAAGCCTCTGGAGGCTCATGGGAATAAAAGAGTCGGCGAACGCTTGTTCGAATCTTTATCCAATTTGACAGCGAAGGGGTGCTGAGCGTTAGAAAACCGCGTGTTTCTCGCAAAGAGGGCATTAGGGGGATAAGAGATTTCAGCTCGACTGAACAGACACCGGTGATAGTATCTGTAGTACAGGTGAAAAGGGGCAGAAACGGTTCGTCGGTCAGAGCCACCGGAGTCGATGTGAGCAGGTTAGAGCCGGGTCTCGTATTGGTTCAATTGACTCGCTTCTCAATCTTGCATCCAGTGTTGCGCAGAGAATGCTTGGATGCACCCCTCCACAGATGAGAGCCATATTCGAGACAGGGACGAATTTGGAGCCTTATACAGCATAGGCGGTTATTGACTGGGAGTATAACAGGTCGTACCTGGAGCCTAAATAGGAGACCAAGCTTCGCGCGCTGCAGCTTTAGCAGTGGTTGAGATATGGTCATTCCATGAAAGGTCAGACCCTAGAGTTACGCCTAGCATTGAAATTTTATCCCTGAATTCTAGTGAGTTTGAGTCGAGATGATATGTTTGGGAGAGTTTCTCGTCGGACGCGCCTAGAAATAAGGCAACACTGAGTTTTCCCTGCATTGTAGAAGTTAATCTAAGTTTTGGGATCCCCAGTTTTTAAGTTTGCACAAGTCTAAATTAATTGAAGAGGCAATGTCTGCACGGTTTTTATGCGATGCAGGGGCGTTATGTAGGGTGCTGTCATCTGCGTAACAATGTACCGGATTGGAGGGCAAGTTTAGAAGGTCGTTGATATAGATAAGAAAAAGCGTGTGGGGAGATAACCGATCCCTGAGGAACTCCAGCGTTGGTGTGCAAGGGAAGACGAGATTATTCCATCGATGACAACCTTAATACTACGGTCTTGAAAGAAAACTTTCGAGCAACTTACAGAGTTTCGGTGCAAGGCCGACGGAGGTCAATTTAGTAGCAAGAAAGATTTTTGTGCCAGACCATATCGAAGGCTTTTTTGAAATGTCTACAGCTACCGTCTCATGAGGGCCTTTCATTCCCGGCCTCCAGGGTTTTGTTCCAGATATGAGTTGCATATGCTGGGATGTCACCCAGTCGACCGGAATTTCCTGAAGCCGTGTTGCCTATCGTGGATAAATTTATTTGACTCTAAGTGTCGTAGAACTTGCTCGTTGATGGCCTTTTCCATGATTTTGGATAAGACCGAAGTGATTGCTATGGGCTCGATAGTTTTTATGCTGGGAGCTAATCGCCTCTTTGCCACACTTACAATCGGTGCAGAAGTATTTAAATAATAATATATCTAGATTTCAGAAAAATCCTAAGAAAACGCATTTGGCGGATTTACCTTAAGTTGAATAATTGTTAAGAATAATTATTTGGATTTTTTTTGAAATTTATTTCATTTAATATTTTATTTATTTGATGTATAAAAAAATAGTTCTTATGAAAGTTGTTCAGTTTTTTATGTAAATTTAAACTATGTAAAGAAAAATATAGGTTTCCATTTAATAAACAGAACTTGACCTTGAAATACCCTTGAAAGGTTGTTCTAGGTCGACAAACAATAGCTTAATTTAGTTTCCCCACTGATATAAATAAACTTTTTTCCATATAATATACTGTTTTTGAGTTATAAGACTGTCTCAAGATAAAAAACTCACCCGGTATACTATATAACAATATGAACACCCTTATTTTTTCAAATCAACATCTCATTATATTTATAATTTTCTCATTAATATATTAAAGAATAATTAACGAGAATTGTTTTGATCACGCTTTATAAACAAGATATATGTATATCGCGAGACTACTGCTGGTTGAAGCTATTGGAGTCTGCTGAGTCTTAAGTCTAAACGCTGAAAATGATGCTGGATTATAGCCAAATGGATCACATCTGAGAGATGATATATCAATATATATTATTTATTTGTTTGACTTGACATTCAGGCAGGCGCGGATCCAGCCACCCCCCCTTGGAAAAAATAACACAATAGGAATAATTACACTGATAAACAATACTCCTTTAAATAAAACTAAGTGATCTTTAAGTATTCAGATGAGCTGATAAAGAATATCACATCCTGTTATCACCTAAGATGGGCAGATCGAAAATATGGTACAAGTATTTTGGATACTTTTGTATTTTGTATAGAAAATACTCATTTCCAATGTATTTTGTTGAAATTAACAGTTGGCAGAGATAGGCAGTATCGAAAATAAATGTTCACTAAATAATATTCCAGTACAAGACACTCTTTTATTGGGTCCTTTAATATATATTGTATAATACTATTTATTTATTTATTAATAATATTATAATACTATTTGTTGCTAATTTACTGTTCTGCTACTCTAAATTATTGTACACGACCATATACAAATCGAATCAGGAGTAAAATTCATCTATTTACAGATAATATGATGAGGGACAGATTTTTTGAATTACGTACAAATTTGCATATATTGTAGATAATTTGGACAAACTAAACGATTGTGAAGACGAGTTGTTCAAAGAAACAATCTGAAAATGATGTTGAGAACTAAATCTGGTGGAATGTAACTAATAAAGAAAGCCCAGTAAGTAAATCAGTGATCAGATCAGTCCCCGGATTTGAGTTCTTTTTGTCCGCTTTAGACATTATAAATCGTTTTTAAAATAAAAGTATTTTATAAAATGATTGTTATTCAAAATTTACTATTTACATTTTTAATACTGTATTTATTATTTCGAAGAATTTTATTATATATAAATCTATTTCTAAATGGTAATCTTTTTTTACTCCAAGATATTTTAATGATAATATATATTGAAGGAGACAATAAAAGAGTTCATAAATTCCTGTGTTCAATTGAAATAGACTGATGAAGAGGGCAAAGCCCTCGAAACTATAGTCTCGTTATAAATAAATAAAATTTATAGATTACAGATTTAGTTCTCAACATCATTTTCAGATTGTTTCTTTGAACAACTTGTCTTCACAATCGTTTAGTTTGTCTAAATTATTTACAATATATGTAAATTTGTACGTAATTCAAAAAATCTGTCCCTCATCATATTATCTGTAAATAGATGAATTTTACTCCTGATTCGATTTGTATATGGTCGTGTACAATAATTTAGAGTAGCAGAACAGTAAATTAGCAACAAATAGTATTATAATATTATTAATAAATAAATAAATAGTATTATACAATATATATTAAAGGACCCAATAAAAGAGTGTCTTGTACTGGAATATTATTTAGTGAACATTTATTTTCGATACTGCCTATCTCTGCCAACTGTTAATTTCAACAAAATACATTGGAAATGAGTATTTTCTATACAAAATACAAAAGTATCCAAAATACTTGTACCATATTTTCGATCTGCCCATCTTAGGTGATAACAGGATGTGATATTCTTTATCAGCTCATCTGAATACTTAAAGATCACTTAGTTTTATTTAAAGGAGTATTGTTTATCAGTGTAATTATTCTTATTGTTTTATTTTTTCCAAGAGGGGGGGGGGGGCTGGATCCGCGCCTGCCTGAATGTCAAGTCAAAATCAAGTGACAAAGTGTTTGAAAGTAATTTGAATAACTTTTAAGGAGTTAGGTGTTGGTTCTAGGTGAAACATTTTAATATAATAATAGAACTTGAGCAAGATGCGAGGTAGGTTTCACAAAAAAAGAAATAAAACAAAATTGAGTTTTGAATTCGATATATTTCGGGGGTGAGCCCATCATCAGGAGTCAAAAATGTTTTCTTTGACTCCTGATGATAGCCTCACCCCGAAATATATCGAATTCAAAACTCAATTTTGTTTTATTTCTTTTTTTGTGAAACCTACCTCGCATCTTGCTCAAGTTTTATTATTATATGAAAGTAATTTGATCAAGAGCCTGATGAAGCTGGAATAAATCAGCGAAACATTACAATTGGTCGTACGAGAAAACACTTATTGTTTCCTTTTTCCTCTGATTTGTTATAAAGTAAGTGACCCAAAAGTGGACAGGACATACCCCTTAAAGCGGACACTTTAAAACATTTGAGTTTAAAATAAGGGGAAATAGGCCCCAAATTCTTTATGTTATGTAGGCCACTCTTAACAATACTGTTCAGAAGGCGATGGAATTGTAGTAGACAGAATTTGGGGCCTATTTGCCCTTATTTTTAACCGACTTCAAAAAAGAAGGAGGTTATCAATTCAACTGAATTTTTTTGTCTCTATGTTACCTGATATCTCCGATTTTGATGATTTTTTTGCATTGGGTTCAGTATAGTTTCCGATTGGTAAAAATATAAATTTCATTGGTATTGGACCTTTTTTGTTAGGTAGCTATGTTCAGGCATAACTTCTTTGTTTAAGAACCGTTTTTAATGATTCTTTGGTTGGCGTTTGGATCAAGATAGTCAAGATACCTAACTATTTATTTATTTATAATCACAAATGTTTTAAGGTGTCCGCTTAAAGGGCTATGTTCACTTTTGGGTCAATTACTTTATTTAATACTGATTATAGAACTGAATGATAATAATGCTAAAAATTATTCTTGTACTACTTCACAAAATAAAAAAAGTAATTTACATTTAAAATATTTGTTTTAGTGTTGTTAAAGGAAAAGATACATTTATTCAACCACGTGAAACAGTAACTTCAAAATTAAGGAAAGGTGTGATAACCAAAGAAAAACATATCCCAAAAACTGATTCCAAGTCTGTTATTAAAGTAGAACCTCCTCTAACTACAAATGGATCAAACATTCCGCAAAAAGCCAAACCAACTAAAGAGAAAAAAGACACAACTGCTCCAGATACTACTACTACTACTACTAATATAACAGCTAATTTGAAGAATCTGACCCTTCACGTTACTTCATCTGTAATAGAAACATTGCCTGAGGAAGAAATTTATGAAAAAGATTTTAATAATCCAATATTTCTTGGAAATTATGTACAAGATATCTATAAATATCTCTTTAGTCTAGAGGTAAGAATAAAATATACAGGGTGAGTTTTTTATCTTAAGACAGTCTTATAACTCAAAACAGTGCATTATATAAAAAAAATGTTGATTTATACCAAACTACGGTATTATTGAACAAACTTTCAACGTCAAGTTCTGTTTTTTAAATGGAAACCTATATTTTACTTTATCTACCCTTAAACTACAAAAAAAACTGAACAACTTTCATCAGAATTATTTTTTTATACGACATCAAATAAACAAAGTATTAAATTAGTTAAATCTCAAAAAAATCCTAATTATTATTATTAACAATTATTCAAATTAATTATCAAGTAATAATGATTAAATAATTAATTATTAAATCGAAGGGACAACAATGAATATAAGTGTTTATAATGATCTTAAAACTTTATTATACACAGATTAAGATTATTTTCTACTTAATTGAACTAGTTAAAATTCATGTCTTTAAAAAAGTTTATTTCTCGTGTCAATCCAATATATAGTTTGTTTATATTGTATTACCATAATAAAAATGGAACATTTTTTGTTGAAGACAGAATTAAAATGGTCTTAATTTATGGTGAATGTGGAAAAAGTTTTAAGGGCTGCCATTGAAATAGATGCCGGGCTGACAGGAATATACCCTCAAGAGCTTCATTTTATCGTTTTCTTAATTGGTTTAAAAAACAGGAAATATCAAAGAAACTGTAATATTGGCGGCCATTGCATTTGATCCACATGTTTCATCCGGAAGACTTGCGGTACACTCTGAAATGTCACAGAGCATTGTCGAAAAATTATTATTATTAAATAATTAAATATTTAATCATTGTTATTTGATAATTAAGTTGAATAATTGTTAAGAATAATTATTGGAATTTTTTTGAGATCTAATTGATTTAATATTTTGTTTATTTTCATTGTTGTTACTTTTCGATTTAATTATTTAATCATTATTATTTGATAATTAAGTTAAATAATTGTTATAAATAATTATTAAGAATTTTTTTTGAGATTTAATTGATTCATGTATTTTGTTTATTTGATGTCGTATAAAAAAATAATTCTAATGAAAGTTGTTCAGTTTTTTTTTTGTAGATTAAGGCTAGTTAAAGTAAAGTTTAGGTTTTTATTTAAAAAACAGAACTTGACCTTGAAATTCCATTGAAAGCTTGTTCTAGGTCAACAAACAATAGCATAGATTAGTCTCCCCTTTGAAATAAATCCAGTTTTTTTCATATAATGCACTGTTTTTCAGTTATAAGACTGTCTCAAGATAAAAAAAAAACTCATCCGGTATATATAATTAATATTTTTGTATCGTTGTATATAATTTAAATCTTTTATTTTTTTTCATTATTTAGAAAATAAATTGTGTTCGTCCACACTATTTAAAAAATCATCCAAATTTAAGAGAAATAATGAGAACAGTTTTAATTGATTGGCTTGTTGAAGTTCATCAAGAATTCAAATTGCTACAAGAAACGTTATTTCTGGCTGTCGCTATACTAGACCGATTTCTTCAGGTAAGATATTAATGATTATTTTTACTCGCCAAACAAACTCAATATAGTAATTTATATATTGTAATAAATTATCATAAAGAGAAACAAGGAATTTGTCTTCTGCTTGATGCAAATAAACATAGCAATATCAAATATAAATATGTATATGAAATATATATTACTTAATTAATTAATTCCAATTAGGTTGCCATCTTTTTTAATCGTCGTCGCAAATCGATAAGTTTTAATATTGAATATATTATAAATAAATTATGAAGTACATAATATATTAAAACGAAGAACATGTTCTTATGGTTAGAACTAGGGCGGTATCTGATCATGTTCTTCGTTTTAATATATTAGGTATGTACTTCATAATTTATTTATAATATATTCAATATTAAAACTTCATCGATTTGCGACGACGATTAAAAAAGATTGAAAGATGGACACAGAATTCTGAATTTCGGTGAAAGAGTACCAGCGAGGAACTACATGGAAAGTGGAAATTCGGGAAAATTATTTGAGTGATGTGTTATATAAAGATATAGGGTGGGCCATTTAATATTTGGAATTTGAATCGGGTATTAAAAAAAAACTCTGGATAACATTTGTCCTTAACGGCTCCCCACAAAAAAAAAGTCCAACGGAGTAAAATCGCAGCTTCGAGGTGGCTAATTGACTTCAGCATTTCGGCTGATTATGCGATTTTCGAAAACAGTGCGCAAAAGATCGATTGTTACGTTGGCTGTGTGGCACTTTGCGCCGTCCTGTTGAAACCAAATGTTGTCTATGTCATCCTCTTCAATTTTGGGAAACAAAAAATCGCTTAGCATGGCGCGGTAGCGATCGCTATTCACTGTAACGGCGGTTCATTGCTCATTTTCGAAAAAAAATGGCCCAATAATGCCGCCAGATCAAAATCCGCACTCGTGGATGCATCGGTTTCTCCACGATGACGTGTGGATTTTCTGAGTCCCAGATACGACAATTTTGCTTATTGAGGTATCCTCCGAGGTGGAAATGAGCTTCATCTGAAAAGATGATTTTTCGGTAAAAATGTTCATCTTCGATCAAGCGGTCTTCGGCCATTTGAGCAAACCGAAAACGCATCGGATGGTCATGCGGCTTCAGCTCTTGCACTAATTGAACTTTGTACGCAGTCATACCGAGATCTTTACGCAAAATTATTCTCAAAGAAGTGCGTGAAATGTTCAATTCTTGAGAACGATGACGAGTTGATGTTGATGGTTGTTCACGCACACTCTGAGCAACAGCAGCGATGTTTTCGGTTGAGCGCACTGGACGAGTACGTACACGGGTTGTTTTATCCAACAACGATCCAGTTTCACGAACTCGCTTCACAAATTGATCCACAAACTGCGTTTTTGGTACATCCTTTTTGTCAAATTTTCTTCGTAAATTTCTTACAGTTTGAGTAGAAAACTCACCACTTTGGAAATAAGTTTTTAATATTTCCCAACTTTGTTCGAGCGAAAAGAGACCCATTTCAAACATAAAACTAACTTTCTGTCACATCGGAAATGTCATCAAACCTTCCAACCTCAAAATAACCTATAGTTCAAATTCCAATGTTCCATATGTTAGATGACCCACCCTGTATAAGATATAAGCACCTTGGCTAGCAAGAGGGCTATAAAATGAGAAGCCGGGACTTGAAAATCAGTCACCTCTGTAGTTTTGCCAGCATCTTTGGCTATACCATAGTTGATCGACAATGTCATTTCCTTTAATTCCCATTTGACTGTGTATCCAAATGTATGTTTAGACTTATTATAATTTAAGTAAACTTAATTAAAACGAAATATTCTCTACTTATTCTAGTCCTCTACAATCGCCACGAAAGAAAATCTTCAATTGATTGGAGTCGGGTGCATGATGATTGCCTCCAAATATGAAGAAGTAACTTACCCAGAGTTAGCCCATTTTGCTTATATTACTGATAATTGCTATTCTCAAGGGGATATATTAAAAATAGAACCAATCATTCTTAAACAAATTGACTTCACTTTAGGCATCCCTCTTCCATCGCATTTTCTACGTCGTTTTAGCAAGGTAAGTTATTTATATATAGTATGTTATACTTTTTTTGACATTTTATCCTATCCTTGTAGAGAGTATATCTCCTATCACACTAGAATAATATATTATACCGGGTGAGTTTTTTATCTTGAGACAGTCTTATAACTCAAATACATGGGAAAAAGTTTCAAATAAAAGTTTATTTATATCAGGTGGGGAAACTAAACTACGCTATTGGTTGTAGGCATAGAACAAGCTTTTAAGGGTAGTTCAAGGTCAAGTTCTGTTTTTTAAATGGAAACCTATATATTTCTTTACGTTTCCTAAATCTGCAAAAAAACTGAACTACTTTCATAAGAACTATTTTTTATACGACATCAAATAAAAAAATTATTAAATCAATTAGATCTCAAAAAAATCAATATTTAATTATTAAATAGAAAAGTCACAACAATGAAAAATAAGTGTTTATAATGATCTTAAAACTTCATATATACGGATTTAAGAGATTATTTTCTACTTAATAGAACTATTTAAAATTCTTGATTTTAAAAAAGTTCATTTCTCGTGTCAATCCAGTAGATAGTTATATTGTATTACCATAATAAATATGGAGTATTTTTTTGTTGAAGAAAAAAGATGTTTAATCCAGAATACTTGCGATACACTCTGGAATGTCACAGAACATTGTCAGAAAATTATTAAATTATTTATTTAATAATTAAATATTTGATCATTATTATTTGATAATTATGTTGAATAATTATTATTTGGATTTTTTTAGATCTAATTGATTTAATATTTTGTTTATTTGATGTCTTGTAAAAAATAGTTCTTATGAAAGTTGTTCAGTTTTTTTTTGCAAATTTAGGCTATGAAAAGAAAATATAGGTTTCCATTTAAAAAACACAACCTTTGAAATAGAGTAGTTTAGCTTCCCCCTTGATATAAATAAACTTTTAATTGAAACTTTTTTTCATATAATGCTTCTATTTTTTTACTTTAGCATACAGGGGGTATGGTCAAGTATTGTAATCGTGCATGAAAAAAGTGGTTTTTTCCTTCTTTTTTTCGAAATATCTCAAAAACGGCTGAAACTATTTTGATTAAAAGAAATTGAGCGAAACCAGGGCCATGTCTACGAAAAAGCCCTAATAAGTGAACATCGAAAAAAATTATATTTTTCGAGATAATAATTGTTTTGTCAAAATGTCTGTTAGTCGTTGTGCGTTACCAAATTATGTGGACGAGCTAGCTCAAAACTAGTGTCAATATCGAAACCAAATTTCACACGTAGTTTTGGTCCATTGAGATTAAGAGCTGATTAGATTTTGGTGCATATCGACCCAAAATTAAGGGGGGTGGAGGGGGTTAAAAATTAAAAATCTAGGCCATTTGAGCAAACTCAACCAAATTTTGTATACATAATCAATGGGACCCCAGAAGTCTAAAAATGCAAAAACTAACCGCCCAAGAGGGGGGGGGGGTGCAGGGTCAAAAAATGAAAATCTTGGACATTTACCAAACTCAATCAAATTTTGTATACATAACCAGTGGGACCCCAGAAGTCTAAAAATGCAAAAACTAATCGCCCAAAATGGGGGTGCAGGGTCAAAAAAAAATTAAAATCTTGGCCATTTACCTCCAACCCAATTTGGTATATATAATCAGTGAGACCGCAGAAGTCTCAAGAATGCAAAAACCAACCGCCCGAAATGGAGGGGGGGGGTCAAAAAATCAAAATCATGGACATTTACCAAACGCAACCAAATTTTGTATACATAATCAGTGGGACCCTCAGAAATATAAAAATACAAAAAAACTAACGGCCCAAAAATGGGGGGGGGGGGGGGGTTGTAGGGTCAAAAAACAGAAAAATCTCAGGCTCTTGTACCAAACTCAACCAAATTTTGTATACATAATCAGTGGGAGCCCAGAAGTCAAAAATGCAAAAACTAACCGCCCTAAATGGGGGGGGAGGGTCAAAAAATCAAAATCTATGGCCATTTACCAAACTCAACCAAATTTTATTTACATAATCAATGGAACCCCAGAAGTATAAAAATGCAAAAACCTACCCTTCCCCTACATGATTATAAATAATTTTAGGGGCCAGGTTGTATGGTAAGTCAAGTGGATGGCCACATCAGAACATATCAGCTTATTTTTTTTTAGTAATTTTCCTTGATAAGATTCTTATGAAAGAATCGATCATCCGCACATATATTAAATAATTTTAAAAAGTTAGAATTTATTTACCCTAGCATATTCTAGAAATGGCATATCACTTTATTATTTTTCTAGACTATAACTGTATGTTTTTTGTCAGTATATTTTTATTCTGAATCAAATAGGGACACTTTTAGTATAATTAACAAATAATAAATCCGAATTAGATATAATAATAATATTTAAAATGTGAATTTTAAATTTAATAATTTGAAAAAGTCTGAAAGGTTTGATGAGAAACTAGACATATTCGCTTTCCTGAGATGTCGTGGCTGACTTTGCGCTCTTTTGAATTAATATTTGAAAATTTGGCTAAATGGTTCTGACCAAAAGCGAGGAAGGGAAACAACCTTCTCCCTTTAAAAAAAAAAAATTTGAAAAAATTTCTATTTAATAATTAAATCATTTTTAAAATTCCCTTATGAAACATTGAAATCAAGAAAAATTAAAAAAAAAAAAAAGGAGTTTTAAGGTAGTTGTTCCGTCAAATGGGTTTTCTTAGGATTTTTTTGAAATTTAGACAGATTATTTAAATACTTCTGCATCGATTGGTGGCAAAACGAAATTTATGAACAATATAGTTCCGGAGATATTAAATTTCAAAAATAGTTTTTCAGACTCTTACATATTGCACTATACGGGATATCGGAAAATTTACATACATACAATCAAACAGTAAACAAAAAGCAGTCTTACGAATTTGAAGCTTTTTGGTAGGTTTTTATTAGTTCTTTTTTTGTCTCTTTTGGGGAGGGGGTTTGTTAACTCTTCTTTCCATTTAGAGATAGGAAAAGCAAGGGTTGGTTTTGAAATTAGGCTGGAATAAGTAAATCTCTGCGTTGCTAAGGTAAATATGCTTTGTTTATTTTTAAAATTTTTTTTTTTAGATAATATGGTTGAAAGGGGTAGTCAATCCAGGGTTGGGACTAGAAGTATAGGTATGTGAAACCAGTAGTGGTTTTTGTTGTGATTAGTGAATTGATTTAGATTATAAGGATTTAGGGAAGAATAGTATTAATTTAAAAATAGGTCTGGTTCCTACAAGTTAGTTAATTCAGATATTAATATGTAGGTTCTGCATTCATTGTATGCGCGCTGCGCGTTGATGTGTGGAACAGTCTATTTATTCTACATTGGATTATAGTCCTCTACTCTCCCATGATTCAATCAATTATATAAGTTTGTCAAGTCCTAAAGTCCTAAGAGTTGTACAAAATTCTATTTAGTTCTCTGCAAGCAGAGATTAGCTGAGGTAGAGAGGGGTCATACCATCCTTGTTAAGGTTTTGACCAGGTTTCCTTAACAACTTATGTAAATCTGGATGGCTAATGACGTCGCTTGCTCCTGGTATCGGGTTTTTGCGTGGAATTTGTAAATTACTTTTTGTCTTTTGATGGAAATCTATGGTCATGTTATTAATGATCATACATTTCTATTTTTTTATTATTTTTTGTTAAAATTGTTGTAGTTAATTTGTATTGATGTTTGTTAATGTATTATAGCTAGATTGTATTGATGTTTGGAGTGACCTAGCCACTGAGGACTTGTGCCTCTAAGCAGGTCGAGGCTATAAAGATTTTTTATTTAATTATAATTAAGAAACCCTTCTTATCATTTTCATAAAAAACTAAACCAACATTAAACAATAACCAATACATATTTTAAGACAATTTTGATTCATAGTTACAACACAGTATCTGAAATAATAATGAATAAATAATGAAAAATGTATACAAAAAATTTCCACTAAAAACAATTCTTGGCAACAGCGCATTTATTAAACCAGCGAAAGATGTATAAAGCGCGGATGCGGTAGATTTTTTCAAAATTATAATTTTCATAATGTGTAACGTAGGCGTTGAATACATTTGTTAAAAAATTACAAAACTATTTTTATAGAAATAAATCGACCTTTAAAATGTATTTTATCTGTCATTTCTATGATAAAAATATTCAATCTCTTACAATGGTGTCAGATTTGTCAAACGAGCACGGGATTGCCTAGAATCGGTACATAAACAGCAAAAAGTTTTAGGCTTATGAATCCTTATTGTCTCTCCTATACTCTAGCATTAACTTTTTGATAGTATTGTCGAGAAACAACTACCTTAATATATTTATTTTTATCTAAGTATTTTACAATAGATATTTTATTAAATAATTTTTTAATTTTTACTTTCAACTTTTTTTTAACATTTACGAAAAATTGTCGCGAGCTACCGGAAGTGGCGATCGATGGGTTGGCGACCGCAGCTCTAAAGGAATAGAGATTCTATCTCCATCATTTTTAGTTTTTCTTCGATCAGATTCTCATGAAACAATCGCTCATTAGCGAATTTATTAAATAATAAAAAGTGAAAACTTAGACTGATAATAGTTATTTAAACTAAGTTTAAATTAGGCAAAAATTTTATTTAGACATTTTAGCACCGTGGAGCTATCGCAACCAAATTTCGTAGTTTGTCAATGGGACATGAGACAAATATTGATGCAAAAACCAAGGACCCAAAATGGGAGGGGATCAAAAATGAGTTGACATCTCAGAAAATAAACTAACTGGCACTGGTTTTTGCTTAGTTATTAATTCATTTGTCTATTCCTTTATTTATTTCTCCATATGTGGACAAACGAATGTTTTTCTATTAGTTTGACCGTGGCTTTTATTCCACGGTGAGAAAGATTGTGAAGTTGCTTGAACACATCAAATGTGAATTCACTGGAGAAGAATGGGCGAATTGTGTTGGTTGAACAATCGCACCAGATTGAGTGGCCATTTGGAGTATCAATTTTCTTAGATTTTTTGAAAATTGTTTTAATTCTTCGTCTTACTTTTGTTTGGAAGCGATTTCTTCGTAGTCAATTCTTTCTGATTACCTTGAATCGAGATATGGTGTCAGCAATCACGATTCTCCGATCCAGGAATGTGGATGATTTTGGTCGAGAATTGTGAAATGAATTGGAGCTGTCTTAATTGAGGAGGTGAACATTTGTCCTGTATCTGAGAGAAGGCGAAAGTTAGAGGTTTGTGATCGGTGTATATCTCAAACTCTCTGCCTGTCATCTGATTGGAAGAAGTTGAGTCATTCCACGATTTTTGTGTGGTCGTTCTTTTTTTCGAACCTTTGATGAGGTCATATAGGATGGCTTGCTTATCTGCAGTATTTTTCAAGAATTTTCGATAAAAATTTAAAACACCAAATGACTATGAATAAATTCTAGCAAACACCGTTAATATTTTTACTTTTTATTTTGTTGTTCAATTTCGAATCTTTTAGGTAGAAGTAGAACAGAAATTATATCCATTGTAGTTGGGTTTGCTGATTCAAGAAGTGTCGGGTAATAAGGTTTATAGATCAAAGAATGAGATAAATAAATAAGGTGTTTGAAAAATAATTAATTTTATTTTTATAAAAAAGTTATATTTGTAAACTTACTTATTTTAAATCATTTGAATTATAGTCAAATAAAGAAATAGTACTTTAAGTAATTATTGTATAATTACAAATAATTTTCAGAAAAGAATTTAATAGCTAATGACTAGATATTTTGAAATAAATTCTTGATTGTTTTAATAATTTTAAATTATAAATGAGTTAATAAATTATTAAGTTGCTTTATTATTCCTTCTTAAAGAAACTATAGGACACATTCCTTAAGACACAAATGATTGCTAAGGATATTTTAGAGAGCGAATTATGAAAGAAAAAGAGAACCGAATTTAAAAAAATTTTCACCATTCGAAAGCTAACACATTTGGGATTATTAGTCGCTATATTTTATTAAGGTTACTTTTCTGGGAACTATCATCAATAATGATTTTTGTGAATTGAGTTTTAATTCATTCTTTTTTTGTTTATTTTTTTAACATATAGTTGATACAAAATATAACAACTAGTAGAATAAAAATAATTTAAATATTAATAGACAATAGATATAAAAATAAATTTATCCAGTAGTTTTTAACAAATGAGATGTCTTATTTTAATGTTGCCACCTAAAACAAATTTTAATAAAATTAAAAATTGTAAAAAAATAAGTAAAGTAAATAAAACTAATGGATTACTTACAATTTTAAAATTTTATCTTTACCACCACTCGCAACGAATCTGCTGTCTGGAGACCAGTCAAGCGCAAAAACTTCATCTGCATGTCCTGGCAATTCGATTTGTAATTTTTTTGTTTTCATACTCCAAACTAAAAAATAATAAAAAGAATAAAAATAAATTTAGTATATTTTCATGCTTACATACACATGAGCAGTGTTTATTTAAATCGAGAGGGTTATACAGAGTGAATGAAAATATTTCAAGTAAGCTTTGGTAATTAAATTTTTTCGTCATCTTCTAATCACAGGGGGGTGGGATAGGCTAGGGGTTAGCGTGCCAGCCTGCTAATCAGGGGATCGGGGTTCGAATCCGACTCGAGGCATCCGGCTAAAATCTGACCCCGGGGGTAGAGACAAATTTAAAAAAAATATAAGTAGTATCGTAAATTGGCTTATGGCTAGAAAGACCGAAAAGCAAAAAAAAATCTTCTAATCACCAATTCAATAAAATAAAAATAAAGTGGTGGCACGGATGGTGTGTATGAATCGTCTGTAGAATATAGTTCCTTAAAAAATGTTAATAAATAACTGATCCAAGGATTAATTTAAAGAGATTTATGATTCTATAGAAAATACAATTTAAATTTAATTGTGTAATAAAATAATTTTCTTATAGGAAATATCTATATAGAATCAACTACTAAATTCGACAATCCGAGCTTCATGGATAATTTTTTAATATGGTCTAACACATACTAAAAAATCTCTCTAACAAGATTGTATTCACCTTATCGGGTTCAATTCAACCCTGACAATATCTCTTGATTTTCTATAGAAATCTTAACTCTACTATATTACTATCAAAATTTGTCATTTATATTTATAATAATTTACCTTTTAAAGTTGAATCTCTGCTTCCGCTGACTAAAAGTCGAGAGTCAGCCGACCACGAGACTAAATAGACCCTATTTACATGTCCTAGAAGAGTAATTATATATCTGAAATTAAAAAAAAATTTAATATACCAAGTATTAATTTAAAAACTAAATTTAAGTTGGTCATATTCTGATCAATGTAACGTAAAGGAAAAATGAGATCGGCCTTCTGAGCTGAAATTTTTTAGCTAGAATCCTTTAGGATTAGATGAATAATTAAAATGTTTATTTAATATATGAGATGCTGGTAGTGCTAGAGCAGTGTTTGCCAAAGTGGGCGGTACCGCTTCCTTCATGTTATAAATAATACGCTAAGAAAAGAAAACAATAATATCAATTAAATTTGATATAGTTTACTTACTTTCCAGTATTTCCATCCCAGATTCTAATAGATTTATCAAATGATGCTGAAGCAATTAGACGTCCATCAGGAGAATATTTTACATCATTGATTACATTTGAATGACCAGTTAATCGATCTAAAAACAATGATAAAATTAAGATAATAAAAAAACGAACAATCATAGTGAAAAAAAAAATATTATATTAATTACTTATGGATTGGGTTTGTTTTTCTGGATTCCAAAGAAATAATGTAAAATCATCAGAACATGAAACCAATTTTTCTGGTTGGCCCGCGCAGAATTTATTATATCTCTCTAAAGCTTCTTGTTCTAAAAATAGAATATATCATTAATGAAATTTAAATTATAAATTTCTTTAAATATAATCGACTTACGAGTTGCTTTAGTGAAATTCGGAGGACTATATGGTCCAGTTCTCAGAACATAGTCAGTGTTTAAAGATATCGCGTTGACCCAATGTGCATGACCTTGTAATGTTCTACAAAGAGCTCCCTATAATAACATAATAATTAGATTACAATTAATTTTCTATAAAAATAAATAAATATAATCTATAGGGCTGTATCTTAATTTAAATATTTTCCGTTTTAAATATATACTATGTATATTTTGTGATTTTTGAGAATAAATAAATATTTTAAATATTTTCTTGAGAAAATAAATATTTTTCTTGATTTTATCCTATTTTATTAACATATCTTTCCCTTTAAAAAACTTGTACCTACCCAATAGGAACCAAAAATAAAGTAATGTAAACAATTAATAGAATTAAAAACCTTCAAAAATTATCGTGTCAATATCTTTAGAAGAATTGAAAATTTAGAAAAAAATAATGTTGCCTTAACAGAGAGGTTGGCGATAGTAGAATCATTGCCTTTGGAATTGAATTCATGTCCAGGAAAACTTGCAGAGAAAATTAACCGAAAATTTGAGGAATATTAAACAAAAATCCAGGTTTTCGGGTCTGATATCAAAGACAATTCTCTCATTTGTTGAATTTGAGAGTGACGACAAACCGTTATGCAAATGTTGTAATATACATTTGAAAAATCTGTAAATGCTCATATGAAGCCTATTATGGTTATATGTAGATGAGAAATGATAATGTACTTATATTTGAGTAAATAAGGAGTTTACTCCTTTCGATACTGACACAGCCTTGATACAAACCAATTATACTTATAGAGGTCAAAGAACGAATTTTTTGGTTTAAATAACTCATTTTGGCCATTATCGAACCCCTTTGATACTAAACCCCTCAAATAATCAAAAATCTGATTCTTGAAAGTGGCAGTAAAAAATGTGAAAGAACCACAAGATTTTAAAAAATGTTGAATTGTCGTTCAAAAGCCTTATATAAATATTCCCCCTTTTTTATTAAATATTTATCATTTTTAAATAAATGAAAATCCAGGCCCTAATAACGTAATAACTAATGAAATCAAAAAGAGAAAAAGGGTTTTAATAAAAAATTAAAAGTATTTGATGTTTTTTGGCAAAAATCACGAGAGTATCTATTACTGAATGCGAGCTGTTATGGATGATTTTGATTATATGTCAGAAGGGCTGTTGTAATTTGAACCCAGGAGTCAAAAGGTAGCCAATGGCCCGGAATGCTTTTTGGAACTTACATGATAGCTAGGATTCTGTAAAAAATCACGTGATTTTTTATATGAAATTTGAATCTACTTCTCTTCAAATTGAAGCGTAGTATTTTGTTTATTTGCTATTTCTTTTAAAGTTAAAAACTTACATCGGAATCTCTCCAAACTTTGATTGTTCTATCTTGAGATCCCGAATAAATGAGTCCGTTGCCGCCCCATCGGAGGCAAGTTACATTCATTGTATGACTGGTTAGGAATAATAGAGACTGGCATAAAATTGAATCAGATTATAATATTTCCATCTTTGGAACTGCTAGCGAATCTTCTACAAGTAGAGTTTCTAAAACAAAAGAGAATGTTTAATAATTATTTTCAAACCATTTTATAAGATTAAATCAAAGACCGTTGATGTAAATAAATATTTTACCCCAAACGGGCTTTCACTGTGGCGCCTTTATATAAGAGTTACTCAGAAGCCAATGCGGTTAAGTCCATAAAACAAATCAATACAAATTCAGGAGAAAAATAGGCTATACTGAGTAAAACCGAAGAGAGGAATAAAACATTTGGAACTAAAAATGAACCTAATTAGTTTGATAAGAATTTGTTGAAAATTTAAAGATTTTTCAAAAGTGAACTTAATCAAAATGGCTTCGGTGCGACTCGTATATCTATATATATAAAATTAAGGTTTTGTCTGTACATTGGTCCAAATCACGCCAAATTTTGGTTGCACACGTTTCAAGCAAAGTTATGAACGAAAACACCCTCAACAAAATTCCTGTCTGTCTGTATGTCTGTATGTTTGTATGTTTCCGTGGGTTCCGCGAAAAGTTGCTCACGATTCACGTCAAAACGGATGTAGGGATTATTATGAAATTTCATATTTACATCAGATGTCTTCTAACTTACCTTTTAAGCTATATAACGTTTTGATATTTTGACTCCAAAAGGGGGTTTGGGGGGGGGGGGGGGGGCACGAATGAAAATTATCAAAAAACTATTAACTCTACGGCAAATTTTATTATGAGCAAAGTTGTAGGGGATGTGATTTCTGAAAACTTTTGTTTAAAAAATTCCCCCCCAAAAACCACCCAAAAAGGGGGGAGGGTCAAAATATGAAAATTCATGCTCTTGGACCAAAATCAACCAAATTTTGTATAAATAATCTGTGGGTCACTAGAAGGCTAGAAATGCAAAAACTGGGTGCGGAGGGTGGGTGCGGGGATGGAATGTGGGATGGGAGTGAGGCGGGGTCCAGGGGGGTGCGGGGTTGGTGGAGTGGGGGTTCAGATGAGGGTCTAGGGGTGTAGTGGGGTAGTGGTGTGGGGAGGGGATTGGGCACGGGTGCGGGGGCTCCGGGGGGGGGGGGTGCCCCCCTGGCTAGCAAGAGGGCCTTGCAGCTAGTATGAAATAAACTAGGAATTTTTGTCATAATCAATCAAAAATAAATATAAATGTATTAGATGAAGGAGGAGGTAAATATTAATAATATTTTTATAATTTGTAATTTTACAAACTGATAGTATTTTGTATCTCTTTATTTTAGGCGCCCCAAGCTGCTGTGAAATTTCTACAACTTTCCGTTCTTGAATTATGTAAGTATTGAAAAAAAAATTATGGATGAAAATAATTTTTTTTTAAGACATTTACAAATCCAATGAGAAAAAAAAATTGAGTATTTTAATTGTGCCCGGGAAGGCTTTGGAATTTGGGGCCGCCCGCAAAATATGTAAGCAGCAAAGGGGAAGGGAGGGCAGTCTAGTCTTGAAATGGCGTGACAAGGTAGGTGTCACTGCAAACGTGACATCACAATGGATCAATTTATTAATGCAATTTATACAAATTATCACTCATTTTTTGTCTTAAGAGGGGGATTTAGCGTGAGGTATTTTATAAACGGGCCCTAATGATATTACGGGTAATTTTTACGATCAAGATTTAGGCTCACTATTACTATATATAAATGAATATACTTATTTGCTTCAAGCAGAGGACAGACTCTTTGATAATGATGATTTGCTACTCTCAACAAAAAAAACCAATTTAAAAAAATATTTTTTTATATGAGAAGAAAATACCTATGATAGGGTTCCCAACAAATGGCTGTAATAAATTTCGTGTGGCGATTACAATTTTTACCAATTTGTTTTCCTGTTTAAGGATCCCACAAAATTATTACGCCATTTTTACATCCCGATGCTAACCGAGAACCATCAGGTGAAAAAGAAATGCACAACACCCAATTCTTGTGACCTGTAATATAAAAAAGCATCAAGAAATATGTAAGTTGATGATAAAGTGAATATGTTTAAACTTATTTTAGTTAGTAGTAGTTTTATAAAAAAATAAAGAAATGGTAAATTGATGGAAAGGTACCCAAGGATAATGAAAACCACGTCATTTTCATCCTCTTAAAAACTGATGGTTCGGAGAATCTTCACTACTGCTCCTAGGTTTAAAAGGGACAACGAAGGAAGTTTGGCAACCACCTCTTTCTTGTTTCTTTTAATGTGGTTACAAAGCTTCCTTTATTGTTGTTTCTAACTCTGAAGAAGGAAGGGAAGGATCCTTCAAAACGTCGGTTTTCAAGAGGATGAATATGACTTTCCAATAAATTATTTTATTCAAAATTTCTGATATTCATTACCCTTGAGCCGTTTTCCATCAATTCAACAGTTCGTCTCAAAATACTTCTAATATATTTAAGAAATAGTACAATTTTTTGTTATAAAAAAATCGGTAATATTAGTGAAGAAAAATAAGTTTTTGGGAATCGAAAAGTGTCTATATGTTTCATCATTTATTAATTGAGTTTGTATTATTTAAAATTTCTATTATTTCTGAAGTCTCTTTTCTATCTAGTTTTTCTTTATAAGTTTAGGATATGAGAAATTGAAATTGAATTCTACACTTGTTTAGCTAAGATAGACATCTGAATTTTTAATGTTAATTGAATATTGGTGTGAACGCGGGGTGAATCGCGACCTAATATCTTATACACCTACTTCCACTTCCACGAAAAAGACAAAAGATGAAGGGGCATTATTTAATGAATTCAAAATAATTCCAAAGACGTATACACCTAATTCAATCGCGGTTCACCCCTCGGGTGTGAATAAATCCTATTGGTATCGCATTGGATTTCCTTCACTGACTTTTCAAAACATTTAAGAAGAAGGGAATAGCCTCCGAAACGTCGGTTTTATGAATAAGAAGATAGTGTAAATTATCTACTTCTTTTTTTGGACTGCCTCATCGATATCCACTTAATCCACTTATCAGTCCGTCTCCAAAAATTACTATAAATCCTACTATTTAATTACTTCAAGGGGAACCGCGAAATTTTTAAATAATTATATTTAATAGTCTGATAGTTAATTCTACATATCGAGAACTATTTAATTATTTTTCGAAAAAATGAATGATCACTCGACAGGATTCGAACCTGTAATCTTTCCTTCTTTGATCGAGGAATGCGTTTTATCAACACGCCACAAGGCTTATCCTATCGAGTAAGCTCTTAAGATGGAATGTCATTTTTACTTTTTAATTACTGTTTAGTTTGGCTCTATATCCCGTTTCACTATAAACAATTAAAATAAACACATTTTATAAATTAAAATATTTTGGCCTAGAAGGGGAACCCTGTGCTAGCTTATTAATTCTATATATATTGGAAGAACCCTATCTTTTAAGTTTGAAAATAAAAATGAATTTGGAGATTGTAATACCACATGAATGGTATGATTTAATAAAATCATACTAATATTTTCTAAATAATCTTGTTCATATATATTATCTAAATTTCAAAATTTATAAAGGGGAAAATTTTCCTGAAAAATATCCCAGCGCCTCCCAATCGATCGCAGACCCCAAAAGTCGAAAATAATTTTCTCTTCACCCGGGGCGCGACCACAACGAGGCCCGGCTGATCCTTTTGTCTATAATGAAAATAATCTTTTCTTCGTTCCCTAAATTTAACTTTTCCTGAAAAGGTTTATAGTTAAGTGAACTTTATTACTGATTGGTTTATAGTAGAAATGGATTTATTTCTTAAAATAATACAATCAAAAATATTTAATAAAAAAAAGAATACCTTTGCATGTAAATTCCGGTGTTTGAGAATTAGAGTCCCAAAATCGTACGAGTGGTATCTCCGGACCCACTAGCTAAATATTGCCCATTTGGGCTAAATTGGTTTGAAACAATTGCTTCCGAATGGCCAGGAATGGAACTATAATATAGATGTAAAAGATGAATTAAAAAATAAATTGTTTTATCTTTTTGAAAAAGTGGATGGAAAATTTTTCTCAAAGAACAACTTCCGGGTTACATATACTTTCTCACATAATTAAAAATAATAGAATTTGAAAGTCTTTTTTACCTTGTACATCTTGTGATAGGCCTTACTGTGAATACTGCTTGCTGTTGGTATATAATTTCCACAGCTTCTTCAGTCCTTATGGAATTTTTCTCTATTACATCATTAAGTGTTCCTCTGATTTCTTGATCATTTACAAAAAATAAATAAGGTGTTGTTGGATCCTAGAAATTAAATGATAAAGAGTAAATAAGAATACAACTCATTCAAGTTGGACCATCCATGGATAAATTAGAAAATAGAATAACATTTTTTACAAAAAATAACTTAAAAAGGAAAGAAAAAAATATCAAATATGTTTGGGAAGCTCTAACTTTCTCTCGGGAAGGAAACCCAAGAGACAAACTTGAGCTAGGATATT